>JAVKPL010006765.1:0-27493 GCA_032173675.1 Gastrolobium villosum
GGGTAGCCTATCCCAGGTTTGCCTATTTTGTTTTTTGTTTTGTCTCTTATTTTTGATGTATCTCCAAAAAAAAAAAAACACCTATGAGTTATATCACTGAGATATGAAAAATAATCATTACAGTTTACATAATTAAAATTAATTAATTATTAGTCAATTTAATTATTTAAGGATTTCTTGTTAATTAAAAGATGAAATTACAAATTTTTTACATGTCCCTTTAAACTAATACTGTTAATTTAAGTGAGTGCACTTATATATAGCTAATGACACTAAACCCTAAGTAATTTTTACCGACTCCCATGTTGATCCTCATGGCTGCCACTTGCTCTTCACCTTAACACGATAATCTTCTCTTCAAGAAATCCATAGAGACTTTTTCTTTACTTGATTTTCTTCCATCAAAACCCATTAAACACTAGAAAGCTTCCATCTTCCAAGTTAAACGGGTTGTCTTTTGGGTGCTTTGGTTCTGTTTTGTTGAGGTTGTGGGCTATCCATCCTTGTTGGGATAATTAGAGCCATTTTCACACATTTTTTAAGAAAGTCATCACCTTGTAAGCCAAATTTTCGTGCACCACTATGGCAATGGCTAGGAGTATCTTCCAAGCCTTCAAAGTTCCCTCATTTTTCTGTTTGCAAAAGCCTTAAGATAACCTATCATCATTTCCTTTGTAAATTTATGAATAAAGTTTGTTTTGAGTTTTTAAAAAGAGGAACTTTGATGATTCAAGTTAAAGGTTGTTAATTTAAGTGTAATATGATAGATTGAACTTCTGTTTGTGGGTAAATCAAAGGTTGGAACCTTGGAAGGCCAGTGGAACTCGAATTATGTAGAAAAATCTGCATTTTCGCATTTCTACCCAGGTGGTAATCGATTACTTCTGCATTTTCATGTTTCTGCGCAGGTAGTAATCGATTACCATGAAGAATAAATCGATTACCCCATGTATGGTAATCAATTACCTAGTGCAATTGTAACAACAATGCACTAGTTTGGTAAAATCACGATATCTTGGGCTATAGAGCTCCGGATTGAGTGGGGTTTGGACCTATGTGAAGCTAACACATAGGACTACAATCCTACAAAATTTTAGATACAATGGATAAGTGTACTGATTGTGGTTCGAATTTGAAGATGCTGCCTTGTTGGAAATTCGGTTTGCAACAGTTATTTTGCAAAAAACATAACCGGAGTTGTATAACTCTGATTAAGACATAAATATGTTGTTGGAAAGCTTAGGATGTCTAGTTTAACTTATTAAAATATTATAAATTTTGGTAAAGAGTTACAATTAAAGTTTTAAAAGGAGTTAACGTGATTTTGTGCTTGGGGGCTTTGGGAGAAGCCTGCAGTCAGTAAACGAAAAACAAAACATAGTTCAAATGTCATGAAATTTGGAAATCTAATTATTAATAATATTTTTAACATAAAACATGCTTTACTTGTCAGACTATGTGTCTGTGGACGACTCGATTAATACCGAGTCAGTGTTAGAGGATTTAGCTTGACAAGTAAGCTTCTGGTCCTCGGATTTATCCTTTGTTTGTTCCACCAACATCTATGGGAGGGTGGTTTATGTGCATTGTATGCTTCATGAAAATGATATATGCATTATTATACGCCTAAGATATATGGATATGCATGTTGATGTAATGTATGGATGTGATGTTGGGTACTTACACGATCAGGCAGCGATCCTCATGTTTTGGTAGGTTGCAAACATGCGTAATGCTTATCCTGTTCTCTGGCCAGTTGAACTGCACTTGCATCCATCCCATGAGATATTTACTGTGGTACATGATTTTCTAAGAATTAAGATATATTGCCTCAATTATATTCCTTTAACATGAACATGCATTTTATTTATTATTTTGAACTTATTAGGACCCCTTGTCTTATTGAGATTTCTGTTATAGATCTCACCCCGCGTGGGGCATATTTTCAGGTACAGGTGTTCCTGAGGCTGAGACCTCTGGTGGCAGGACGCTGGAGTTAAGATGATATTATGCATACTTCTTTGTTACGGTATTTGGACATGATTTTGTCTTGTTATTTATATATGGTTATTGTACCTGAGTCATAATATGACTATATTAGTGTATTTGGTGAACATGGGGTTGTCCATGCCACATTTGAATAATTTATGTTTATTGCGTACTGGAGTTGTATAAGTTGTATCAGGATTTTGTCTGGGCTACATGTTGTGGTCCCACGACTTGGTACCTTATTTATGTTGATGAGATTATTTACTGTATTTATTTATTTCAATTTACATACAAACTGTTTTAGAAAAAGATCAAGGAAGAAAAAGTAATTCCATTTGGTTAAGCTAATGTGATTTCATAATTGATTTAATAGCTTCCATATTTATAATGAACACCATTTGTATATTAATACACCGGGTGCAAATATGGTGTTACATGGGGCATTAAATTTTAAGCCCTTATTTAAAAGGGTTATATTTCTCTCATTTCACATGAGAAGAGTTAAATTCCTACACACACAAAATCCAAGTGGGTCTCATCTCTGTTTTTTTCTTTTTCCTCTTGTTTGTAGGTCTCATCTATGATATTGTCTCTACTACATGAGATAATTATCTCATGTAGCATAAGAAAATGATTTCCCTATTTAAAAATAATAATAATGGAGTCCACAATTTGTTCTCTCTTCGTCAAATGAAAGATTTCTTCCTGCAATTATTATCTCTTCTTTTTTATATGGGAAAACATTTTCTCATGTTGCATGAGAATTCAATTCTCATGTTGTGACCCTTCGATTTGCGTGCAAATCTTTTCTTTTCTTTTTCTCTTTTTAATAAATGTGGGGTCCACAACTAGTTGAGTCACAACATGAGAATTGAATTCTCATGAAACATGAGAAAATTAAATCCTTATTTATATAATTAACTTTGAGCTTTGATTTTCTCATTTATATAAGAATTGTTTTCTTATATTGTAACTCAATTATTGATCGCCACCCAAACTTGTTAAAAAAAAAAAAACTGTCCTTAAATTGAAGAGTGATGATATGAAAAAGAGTAAATATCATTTTTGATTCTTAATAAATTTTACGATGCTCATTTTAGTCCCTAACGAATAAAAAGACTATTCGTGGTTCTTAAGAAATTCAAAATGAGCTCATTTAGTTAAAATTATGGTCCGTCACAAATTCAAAAAAGATCCACATTAGTCCCTCAAAAGGATTAAAATGGGTCCACTTTGAATTTCTTAAGACCACGAATAACTTTTTTATTTGTTAGGGACTAAAACGGACATCATAAAATTTGCTGAGAATCAAAAATAATATTTACTCTGTGAAAAAATAGTTATAATGTAATATGAGAAGTATTGTTTTATAAGGGAAAAATGTTTATCATTTTAAATGACACAACTTATATCTTTTCACTCTCACAAAGAGGTGGGACCTATATCTTTTTTTTTTGTCAACTCTCTCCTCCTTTATCTATCTCTTTCTCTCTCTTAAAATGACACAATTTTATATCCTTTAAAATGACACACATTTTACCCTCTTTATAAACTTTACCCATTTTTTATTAAAATAAGATAAAAACAACAAATAAACAATATTAAATTGACGAGAAATAAAAAAAGGGCATAGCATTTAAGCTAACAGTTGGCGTGGCTTTGGAAACAGAACCCTACCTAGCCTTACGGGATAAAGACCAACAATAGCAGCAGCCTACGGATTATAAAGGGCGGCATATGCTTCGGATCGCAAAATTGTTCCCTTTTCTCATTGAAATCACGGCGGGCACATAGCTCTAGGTCACTTTCGGTTAATAGTTTAAATTAAGAGGAAGATCATCTGTATCATTTTAAAAGATATAAAATTATGTCATAAAAGAAAAAGAGATAGATAAAAGAGAAAAGATGATGAATAAAAAAATATAAAGATATAAGTCTTATCTTTTTATAAGAATGAAATGATATAAATTATATCATTTAAAAATAAACACTTTTCCCATAAACTAAATACTCTACTAATCGAAATCATGGAGGACATATGAATGTAAGTAACTTTCGAAATCATAACCGAATAAATAAATAAACAGTAAAAATCTTTCAGAGTGCGTTTTCTGTGGTTAAAGAGTGTACTTTCGGAAATTAAGTTGATAACTGAGTTCTTAAGGACTTGTTTGGATAAGAGTTAAAATTTTGCCTCAAGTGAATTTTTGAAAAAAATTTGGGGGCTAAAAAACATATTTCTTTCCTTGAATAGGGGATTAATTTCATCTTTTTTTCAGTGAGGAAACTCAATACACCCGCTATTCCAACGAGAAAATAGCCTTCAGAACTATACTTCAAAGATAAAGAGATTGATTATATTAAAAAAATAAGTATATTTTTGATACTATGAGAGTATGTATTTTCTTATTAAAATAAAAAAATAATCGTAAGAGTAGAGGTAATATAATTTTTTTATATTTGGTAAAAAATAAAATATTTTTGTGTTTTAGAAATAAGGTGATAAGTTCTAAATAGATAAATCTTCGGAATGACATATAGAATATTTGGGATATCAATATTATATTAGCGAGATACAAAAGATACACAATAATTAATTAAGTCTCATCCAAGTTTTAAGATTTTGGTTGAAGTGGTCCCTAACATGGTATCAAAGTTGGAGTACTAGGAGGTCATGAGTTCGATCCTCACCACCCCAACTTTTAGGTGGAATTAAGAAAAGCACGAGGTTTGCAGCACACAATACACAACAAAATGGGCATATGTCCTATCTACGCTTCAAGCCCCAAGCCATTTCTTAACAATCAATTTTCTTGATTTATGGGAGAAGTTAGTGAAAGAACCAAGTGCTACCAAGCTAAATTCGTGCACTTCACTTGGCAGATTGTAGGAGTGGAGTTTGAGCCTTGAAAGTCGTCCTCTTCATATGTTTTGAAAGATCAAAGGTATTAACCAAAAAGCCCTCTTGTGTTTGATGTGAAAAGAGTGACCTTTGAGTATGTAAAATATGGGAACATGATAAGTTAGATGACAAATAGCCTAAACATGCTTTAAAATGGTAGCTTGGACCTCTGTAAATGTTAAAAATGGAACCTTGTAGGATTAAATCATGAAAATTGAGTTATGGACGAAAAACTATTGTTCTGCGACAAATATCCGGATATGAAAAGTAGAATATCCGGATATTTGTTTAATATCCGGCTATGAACAGTGCAATATCCATATATTGTGACAACAGAGAACTTGTTTTAGTAAAATCGTGATATATATAGAGTTACATAGCTCCAAATTGAGTGATTTTGGACCTATGCGAAGCTAACATATAGTGTTATAACCTGGTAAAATTTTGTAGCTATTAGATCAGTGGATTGACTACAGTTTATGTTTGAAGTCGCGACTTGGTTGCTGCAAATTCAGTTTGCAGCAGTCACTTTGTGAAAGACATAACCAGAGTTATACAACTCAAATTGAGACATATAATATGTCGTTGGAAACCTTGATATGCCTAGTTTAACATATTAAAACCTTAGAATTTTTGGTAAAGAGATGCAAGACCAATTTTAAAAATAGTAAATAAGATTTGTTGTAGTATTCACAATTAGAGTTAGTTTCTTAGGAATGAATTTCAAGGAAATGATTTATAGACTCTATTGTGTGCGTAAGTGAGGTTCTAAGGTTGTGGGACTTTGGAGAGTTGACTTAGTTTCTCTCACCTTGAATTGATGTCCTTATGTAAAGAATGACTACGTAAAAGCCAATATTGAAATATATATCATAAACTAGTATAGTTGCTAATTGCCTTATATCTCTGGAATAGGTTGTAATTTTGTGAGGGCCTATGGTTGTGGTCCTTTGGATACTAAGAGTACATTGGAGTATGTTTCTGATACAAGTAAGCTTTCGGTTCTCAGGATTAATCTCTGTTTGTTCCACCAAACTCCACGAGAGGTTGATTTATGTGCATCGTATGTGTTTTGGGAATGATGTATGTTGAAATTATGATTATTTGATATATGATTGGAATGAGATCTGTTATAGATCACTGTCATATGTATATGTATGTGGGGTATTTTCACACGAGACGGTAATCCCTGAGTATGGTGGACCCCATACAAGATGGTAACTTTGTGGTATGAGGGTAATCCTGATACTGTAGGTTACAGACGTGTATAATGCATAAATTATTCTCTGGCCAATAGGATTTATACACACATGACAGGGACATATGATGCATTATACCTTTTATACATTGTTTACACTATTTTATACTTATATTATACCTATAAATGAACTTGGGGCGAGTGATCCTTCGAGAACCCCAGTTTACTGAGATTGTCATTTCACCTCATTTGGGTAG
This sequence comes from Gastrolobium villosum, assembly GCA_032173675.1. Lineage (NCBI taxonomy): Eukaryota > Viridiplantae > Streptophyta > Magnoliopsida > Fabales > Fabaceae > Gastrolobium > Gastrolobium villosum. The sequence continues at coordinate 6,347 of JAVKPL010006765.1, forward strand.
TATTTTTCAAGTGCTGAGACTTATGAAATGAGTGCATCTCAAGGCAAGAGAAAAGACATAGAGATCAGTGCATGATATTCTACTTACTGCTATTTGATATATTATGACATGATGTACATGTTACTGACATTTGAGGTATGATATGTTGTGTTTATATTTGATGTGAGCATAGAGTTTGTCTATGCCATATTGTAATAAGCTTTGTTTTTGTTGTTGGGGAATATGTATTAATTATGCCATATTCAAATATGTGAGGTGTTATATAAATGTATTAAGCCATGTTGTGAAATGAAGGAAGTGCAGTTGAAACCAGCCTTAACATGATTTTTGCAAGTTTGATGGATATTTAGAGTGTTGGATTTTTTTGTATTTTACAGTTGAAATCAGTGGTGGACCCAGGAAAGTATATTTATGTCTGCACATTTATTGGCAGGGGTTAGACAACAGTGCCCCAAATTTTTTTGTTTAAAAGCTCTCGCCATGCACAGGATCCATGGAAGGATATAGAGTAGATAACCTTATCTTGTATTTGCAAAAGATTAAATATAAGAATTAAAAATGTGGCTTTTAGGTACATGACCACAATACCAACCATTAAGACAAGAGAAAGTAAAAACTTAGTAAATCTAAGCTAAGTTAACTATACAACTCTAGAAGCAAAACATATCAATTTTTAATAGAAAAAAAAGACTTACTTTTACAAGTTAGTGTCTGCACTTGCCCACATGGGCAATAGTGCAGGTCCGCCATTGCTTGAAATGAACCTTGATGGGTTTGATTGTTGCTGATTGGTAAACTAGGTTGGAGATAAGTGACCTAGTGTTGTAATAGCAAGCTTTGGAATTAAATAAGTGTGGAATCCTTATTTCTTGTTTAATCAAGAATAGGGTAAGTATGTGGACTATCTGAGGGAGGACTCAAACTCCTGGATGTCATATTTAGTTATGCTTATATGATGTTATCTATACTTTGTATCTGAAGTTTCATGCAGGAAGTGAACTCATGAGTGGAGACTACCTCGATACCCAAAGTTTATTGAGATGATTAATATCATTAATATCACTCGTTTGGGGACATATTTCAGGTACTCCAGTAGCTGCAGAAAGGCCCTCACAGGGCAAAAGGCCCTACAAGGTTAGAGGACCCTGCTGGAGGAGACATTTAGTTTATTTTTTAGGAATATATATATATATATATATATATATGTATATGTATTTGGTAGCATGACGTGTTATCATGTATATGTATAGTCCGATATTTGTATTTCAGAGATAAATATATATATAATGTATCAGAAAAATATTTCTGCAGTTACAACAGATAAGTTATCTGCATTTACTCCCAAAGCGACATCGTTTTGAAATTAAAAAATTATAATTATAAAGACATAATAACCCTGAAATAAATTAAAATTATAAAACACCATGATTTTCGTTCCAAAACGATGTCGTATTGGGCTTACTGTAGATAACTTATCTGCAATGACTGCAGAAAAAGCAAACCCATAATGTATATATTTTGTAGTTAAGGCATGCATAACCTTTTACAGTTATATGCTTTTGATATTCCATATATAAGTATGCATATTTTTTATCTTAGAATATGTAAGCATTGGCATGAAGCCATTCTCTGTATGAATCCATGGATGGATTCTAGGTCTATTTGTATTGGACTGCTTTAGTATATATTAGAGTGGACTTTCTTGTATTTCAGGATTATATATGATTGTGAGATTTTATCCTTGTACTATCCAGTATAAAATGAAAATGCTATCTGTAAGATTCTATCTGGAATGGTACTTGTTATCATATTCGGATGGTCATTGATCGTTAGTCATTGATCGTTAGTCATTGATGGACCTACATGGTTGCCAATGTATGCAAGTGCAGACAAAAAAAATCATTTGAAATAACAAAGCTTGATATATGTGAATAGTTGGTAAGCCATCTCTACTACTGCATGTTAGTATATAGGTGTCCTAGAGACAATCTGTTTTATCATATGAACACCTTTTTCTATTTAGTATTTCATGATTAATAAATTTGAGCAAACTTTACCTTTATCATATTTATGTCTCACCAATATTTTATTGTTAATATGCGTTTAAAGATAAAGACCCTAAGAATAGAACAGGTGTTCACTCGGGGATCTATGATAGGGATCATGATCATGAGGACTCGAGGACACTGAATGTCTATTACCTAAAATCTATTCCTAGTCTTGAATCACCAGGAAAGGGTATTGGTGATCTCAATAAGACTAGTAAGACATCATCTACTTGTATGGAGATACAAGGTAGGGACCTCATGGAGTGTAGGCATGGTGATGCCTTAGCTGATGTCGTGGGTGGATCTGTTGGAGAACAGATAGCATTGAACTGACCCACATAGAGACTCCAAAAGGATTCATTATGGAGAGTATCATTGGATTTGTAAAGTCTCTGAACGTTTGGTAGTGCGGATCGTCCTAGACTTAAGGATGTCATCGAATACTATATCCTAGAGTTATACTTTGACTGTACAACTCCATCCGCCTGAAAATGGGGAGAACAGTGTACTCTTGGGTATAACTCGAATACATAAGTAAAGATGGAAATGTCGAAAGGACTCACAATCCTCTATAAGGGATTAGTCGTTCACAAAGACCGGTAGGGCTGAGTGACTTCTAGTTGACTCGGGAATCTATGCATAGTAAGAGATCATGAAGAGTCATGATCTGTCTTAGAGTCAATAGAAGAAGATTCCTAGTTCCTGTGAAATATTATATTTAGTAAATAAAGATAGATGATACTCTATCCTTGCTCTCGACTAAATGTGAATGACGATGTGAGGGATAATGCTGGCACAGTATCCAAATCAAAAAGGTAGATCACTTGATCAACTCAATTAGTTCTGGGGCTACAGAGTATTGCTAGTGTATCATGTAGTCATTAAATGGATTGGGCCTTTTAAAAGAGTTTAACTGGTTCAAGTTTATTTATGTCAGTAACTAATTGGGCCTAATGGGTCACACACAAATGTTATTCCTTATTGCAAGTTTGGACCAATAATGAGTTATTGGGCTTTATCAAGACTATGAGTCAAGTTGGGTTGGAGTAGGGACTCCAAGCCCACTTGATCCATGCGTCCTTTTGGGGCATTAGTGGTGAAAGAGTTTTCTTCACTAATGGGCCCAAATATGATGATGGGCCAAAGAGGCCTTGGGGCATGAATCCTAGTAAGTCAAAGAGTTGACTTGACCAAAATGAGGTTTGGGCAAATTTGAAATTTGAATTTTTGAAATTTGAAATTTTGAAATTTGAAATTTGAATTCCGAATTCGAATTACGAACTGGGATAAGATTGAATTTATATTTGAGTTTAAATTTCAAATTGGAATTTGGAATTTGAATTTGAAATTTAAATTCTATGAGGTTAGGTTGTTGAGAATAATTTAAAATTATTTAAAGGAATAATCTAATAGAGATTGGATGGAGATTCTCTCAACTACTATTTCATTTGAATTTGAAATTTAAATGAATACTATTGCAACAAAATTTCTGAGGAAAGGAAAGGAATTAAAGGGGCGCCTAATTAAAGAGAGAGAATCAAGGAAAGTCCCTCTCATCATTCAATGTGTGCGCCTAATTAAAGGAGGCTGATGTGGGGCGCCTAATTAAAAAGAGAGAATCAAGGAAAGTCTCTCTCATCTTTTAATTTGTGCGCCTAATCAAAGGGGGCTGATGTGGTTGATCAGATTATATAAAAAATCCTGATGCTAAATCTCTCCGGAATGTAAGTGATTCTAAAGCTCCAACCTTTCCTCTTCCCTCTCTTGTTGCACCATCACCTAGCCTCAAGACACCATTACAGTCTTGATAAAAATAATCCAAACACTTGGTAGCCTCTTCCTTGCATGCGCCTAGCCAGGCACCGAGGATAAGGAGGGATCAAGGAGAAAGAGTTCTCGCTAGCAAGAAGGAGATAACCGTGTGGATCACCGTTGGAGGGCGTCATCCTTTTACGCCTACAAGTGAAAAAGGTAATTCTGAAACCCTATATCGTTTCAACGTAAAGCATTCATACATGCATACATGGGGTGTATAGATGGTCTATGCTTCCGCTGCGAAATTTTTTGTTTTTCCACCCATGTATGCGCTCCATAGTTTTACTATGGTGCCGTTTTCCAACCTTCACTGCAGGAATAACTTGAGATAACATTTAAAATTTTTTAAATAGCTAGAAATAACATTTATAAAAAATGAGATATGCATGAAATAGCAAAGCTTGATATATGTGAATATTTTTTTTTCTCTTCTTGTTTATATTCTTTTATTTTTTAATGCATTTAAAAATTTCTTTAAAAAATGTATATATATAAAATGTGCAAATATAAATAAATTTTTTTTGGGTTCACCATTGCCATTAGATATGGTCATAAGATTACTAAGTAAGAGTTCTTTGCAGGTATGAAATTGTATAATAAGAAAAAAATAAGTTATGCATTATGTCAAGAAAAGGAAAAGTAAAAAAATCAATTTACATAGTTACAAAGGTTAACAATGATATTTTGATGTAGGCCTTTTGACCCTAGTACCTAAAAAGCATAACCAGAATAATTCGTGGATCAAATGTTTTGCTTAAATAATGTATAATGACGCGTCATTGCAAGTAAAGTTTTAAGACATGACAATATTAATACCGCGTCCTTTACAGGCTTCTGGCACCACAATCATTGGCCATGGGACATGAAACCCTCACAGCCGCGTCCCTTGCAAAATCATATGCAAAAGACGCGGTAGTCCATCTATCACGTGTCAGCATTTCCATATCATTAGGGATGTGCATGGGTCGAACCGAACCGGTTTTTTTGAAAACCGAACCGAATTGGTTTAAGCCGCGGTCCAAAACTGGTTGCAAAATCATATGCTTTTGAAAAGAAAAAAATTAAAAATTTTAAAAAATAAAGTTATAAAAATTAATTTGGTTTGGTTTGAAAATGGTTCAGTTCGGTCGGAAACGGTCGGTTCTTAAACCCTAAAAACCGGTTCGGTTCTTAAATCTAAAAACCGGTTCGGTTCATGAACCGGTTCTTTAAAAACCGGTTGTCAGAACTAGTTTAAAACCGGTTATTTTATGGAGCGGTTCGGTTCGGTTCATGGTTCGACCCACTTTTATGGTTATTTTGCACACCCCTACATATCATCCCCCATGCCAAGTGAACGCGTCTGCTGCTTGTCTGCATTGTTTTTAAGGTTAGCCTATTTAGGGTTTTATTATCAAGTAATCTTTACTTTTGTAATTTGATATAACCGTATTCAAATCATATTAGGGTTGGATACATGATTATTATTATTAAATCATACTTTATAATCCGGTTCACCATGTGTTATACTTACAATCTGGTATAAATATAAATACATTTTCACGGCACCTCATCTAATATAATAGTATATCATATTCAACCTTTGTTATGCAAGTTTAATTAAATAACAATATATGTCATATTTAACAAATTTTATAAAATAATTAATACAATAATAATAACATTTTATGTAATTGAATATAAATCAGTCATAATAATAAATAATACTTCCTTATAAAAATTAAATAGGCTGACCTAAGATTTTAGACAAAAAATATAAGACCTTAAAGACCCTACAAGTTTAATTATGCATAAAATATAAGGCTAATAACCATAACATATTAACAATAATACTATAATATAATATTTGCTATTAGGTTAGCCTATTTATTTTTTATAATTTGCTATTATTTATTATTATGACTATTTTATATTTAGTTGCATAAAATGTTATTATTATTGGTGAAATGATTCTATCAAAGTTGTTAAACTATATTTTATTAGCCTTATATCAATGTTATTATTGGTGAAATGATTCTATCAATGTTATTAACCTATATACTATTATTGTTAATATGTTATGGTTATTAGCCTTATATTTTATGCATAATTAAATTTGTAGGGTCTTTAAAGGTCCTATATTTTTTGTCTAAAATCTTAGGTTAGCCTGTTTAATTTTTATAAGGTAGTATTATTTATTATTATGACTGTTTTATATTCAATTACATAAAATGTTATTATTATTGTATTAATTATTTTATAAAATTTGTTAAATATGATATATATTGTTATTTAATTAAACTTGCAGAACAAAGGTTAAATATGATATACTATTATCTTAGATGAGGTGCCTTGAAAATGTATTTATATTTAAACCAGATTGTAAGTATAACACATGGTGGACCAGATTATAAAATATGATTTAATAATAATAATCATGTATCAAAGCCTAATATGATTTGAATACAATTATACCAGATTACAAAATTAAAGATTACTTGAATAATAAAATCCTAAATAGGCTAACCTTAAAAACGATGCAGACAAAAATGCTGACACGTGATAGATGGACTACCGCATCCTTTGCATATGATTTTGCAATGGACGCGGCGCTAAGGGTAAAGTGTAAAGGACGCGGTATTAATACTGTCATGTCTTAAAACGTCACTTATAATGATGTGTCACGTTATGTATTATTTAAGTAAGTAAAACATTTGATCTACGAATTATTCTGGTCATACTTTTTAGAAAACGAACTACCATGGTCAAAAGGCCCGTTTCCGCTTAAGCATTTATTTTATGATGCGCTTTTGTACTATATGTATGTTACCTTATTATTCTATAAAATAATCTTAAAAAAAAAATCCGAGCACAATCAAAATGACTCTAATTTACTAATTTTCTCCTCGGTTATCAATTCATTAACTCATGGGAAATTGAATTTATTTGCGGTTACAAGAGAGCATGATTGATTTTTGATTGTCAATTCATAATACATGGTCAAAGGAGAAAATAAAGGAAGGGGCAATCAATCAAATGATTATTTTTTTGTGATTATCATTTTTGTTTTAGGGAAAAATAAATCGTATCTTGTAAGATATTTTTAACCTCATGTCATAAATACATTAAGTATGAGTCTCATCTTAAAAAAATAAAAAATAAAAAAATTGAGTGACACATCTTTTTTATGGTGTGTGTGCAGGAAGGGTTCGTTTTCTCATGCAATATGAGAAAAATAAACCCTTGTTTTAAGAGGAGACATATTCTTACTACCAAAATCTTTTAATACCATCTCACTACCTATCTAATCACCATTTTCACTTTTTTTAAAAAAAATTTAGCATTCTTTCTCTTTGATTCAATGGTGATTAGATAGGTAGTAAGTTAGTAGTAGAAAATTTTAGTAGTTAGAATATCATTCCTCTTGTTTTAATGGTAGAATTTTTTTCTTAACTAAGACATAAAACAATGAGAGAGAAAGTATAGAGGAATGAGAGAGAAAACAATGATGGGCCCATTCCTATTTTATGTCTCGGTGCCATTTTTTTTTTTTTTTACTACCGAATCAGAAATGATAATCCTTTTTTTTTAGATATCTTTTGATCACTAGCAAAAATCAAGGTGAATCAATCGAAAAAAAGGAAGAAAATTAAAAAAATAAAGCAAAATGGGGAAAATTTATAGGATGGCTTGGCAAATTAAAAAAAGGATACATTATTTGGTTAATGAAGAAATCCCTTGTCCAATCAATCAAGAACAACAGAATGGATGAGGAAAAGAGCATATAAAGAAGGAGACTTTTGATTTTTAATTTTGATGTAGGTTTAATCTTTGATTTTTGTAATTATTATAATTATTATGAAACTTGCATGCCATTCTTTGATTTTCTAGTCTATTTTTGCCTAGAGCTTTGCATGGGAATTTCTTAATTTGAGCTAAAGGCATTTGGCTTCAACTACATGGCCAATTTTTTTTTCTATTAAAACAATTTTTTTTCTTTTTTGTACATAAATTATCAAAGTGATTCCATTTAACAAAATATTCCTTTCCTAACTATTTGACACTCAACTAGAGGAACAACTCAAACACAATATATTAAAAAGAAAGAAAGAAATTACACCATAATATTCTCCTCCTAATAATTGAATACATTTAATAATAATATCTAAAAGACAAAACAGAATAAAAAACAAAATTTCCATCAATAATTAGCACGCAACCCACGTAGAAAAACCCATGCTATTTCGGAACTAGTCTTATCCAAGTGCATATGCTCACGTTTCCTATGTTTTCTTCTCTCCGTTTCCCTCTCACTCCTTCACATCTTCTATTTTCTTCTCGTTATATTCCTTTTCTCTCTCTCCGGCAATAGAAAATTTACCATCTTACCCTCGCCAGCACCGCCTTATTCTTCTTGTCTCCTTTTTCTCTTTACTCTATTTTTATGGTTTTTTAACAACACACTGTTAAAAAAAAAATTTTAAAAATGAAAAGACTAACGTGTCCTTAACGAGTTCAACAACTTTTTCTCTCTTCTTCTCTCTCTGTGTGTGTGAGAAGCAAATTGAAATTGCCATCAAAGCCAACAGAAATTTGCTGACACACGTTGAAATCTCTCTGCACAGCCTTATTTACCCGCATTTATGCAATCTTCTCGCTCCATTTAACTCTTATACCTTTTTTGCTCTTTTTTTTTTTTGGTATGAAGTTACTCGGTCCTTGTTTCATTGCGTTCTCACTCCTCGCTTTTCATTCTTCGTTTTCATGGAATATCCATTTCTCAGGTCCTCTTTCTATGCGTATTTCGCTTCGATTTTATTTATTTATTTATTTTGGTAGAATTGTGTGAATGCATGCGGAGAGTAATGCTTATTTGTTTTATTTTTTTGGTGGAATTTGAAGCAGGTTCTAGTGGGAAAATTGGTGATTTTTGTGATAAGAAGGGCTTTGAGGGTGTAGTTTTTCTTCTTGATGGGGAAAGGTGACGATGGACGCTGCATTTTCCCTCTTACAAGTTTGCAAATTGGGTATGTTTTTTCTTTTTCTTTTTCTTTTTCCTTTAATGATGCATGTTGAAGTTTTGTTAAATTTTTTATCACATGGTAATGGGTGCTTTTTTGAAATTTGTGTGGGATCTAATTGATTTATTTATTGGTGAAAGGCTTGGATTTTATTTAATGATGCATGGCGGTTTCCCCTTTGTAAGTTAAAATTTTTGTCATCTTGAAATCAGTTTCGTTCGCAATGTTTGTTGTTGGTTCATTCATGAGATTGGTGCAGTGTTGTGCGTCTTTTTTTTTTTTCTTTATAAATTTAATTTTTTAGCTCTAAAGTTTTTTTTTTATGCTGCATTGTCGCTAATATCCGCAAAAGGTAAGCATTTTTTTTTTCAATATTCTGAACTGTGCTAGGTTCTGATCTGTATTGAACGAAGGCAGTTGAAAAATTATGATTTAAAGGATGTTTTCTGGTTTCTTGTTGACAAAGGAATTGAGAGTGCTCTATGTTTTTGCAAGATGCAATGAGGGTGACCTTGTTCAATTTGGTCTTTATTTAGTTGAGTTCTAGCTGCTTTCAGATTGTCAACTTGCAGGTCATATTTGCGCATGAACTTTTCAATAAATTTCTTTGATAGTAACCAAAAGAAGTTTGTCTCGGTTGGTCTTTATCTACTGTATTTACATTGTTCAATAACACTGGGTTAGCAGTGTTGTTTTGTGTTTCTGTATTTCTCATTCTGATCCAATTCATCTTTGTGATGCATGTTGCAGAGACTTGCAATCTTATTTTGCAGATCTTAGCCTTTTCCTTGCCAATGATAGTAAAAAAATGTATATTTTGGTCGACAACAGACCATGGTTGAGAGACCTTGGTTCACGGGGAGCACACATTTGGCAATTGATGGTTACCAAGGTTGCTAAACACACCATAAGTATTGGAAGTAATTTGCATTTAGTTTTTGTCCTAGAGTAAAAGTTATATCTTTTTTATTTATTGGCAGTCAAGGTTATCCCCTTTTGCAAACAGCAAAGCTCGAAGAGAGAGAAAAGAGGGGAAGGAGATTTGTTCTGAATCAAGCACAAGTAAACCAACGAAATTTATGAGATGGTTCTCATTGATTGAAGCAGTGATGCTATCAAGAAAGAAAGTTTTACTGCCTGTGAAAAACTTAAGGAATTCTTTGCAATTCAGCAGTGATTTGCATAGAACACTGTATGGCTATATTGTATTTGAAGTTGCATGGAGCAGTGTTCGTGGTATCAACTACTTTAATGAGCTTCAGGTACTGGATCTATTTGACAATTGACACGCTTCTTGTTATTTTCATAGTTTACTTCTATACAGTCATTTATTAAGTTGTTTCATCTATTTTGCAGACTGATACATCACTGGCTATCGAAGCTAAACTCATGAAAAGATGGGAATTTGACAGTATAGCTCAAGCGGTGAGCTGTATGTCTTCATGGTTCTCAGGAACACTATCTGAACAACTGCTTTTGAAAGAGCACCTGGATTCTGCCTCAGGTAGTAACTAGGATTCTCATTGTTGCTTCCATGCGAGTGTGCATAACACATCTGAAGTTAGGATATCCTTAATAACAAGCATCTAGTTGTTTTAAGCATTTGTATTTCATGTAAGTAGAAATAAACATATGTATGGAGAGATCCATGCATCTCTCTCTACACACACACATCTTATATAAAATTGCTATATATGATTTATTTAACAATAAGTTTGGGTTGATAGGATCCTTATCTAGGGAGAGACGTTGTCATGTTTTGGTGTGTTATAAAGAATAGAAGATAAAGGGACAAGATAGACCACATCCCCCTGTAATCCCCCTCTAACCATCCACTTTTCCTTAGTTTTTTTTTTTTTTTTTTTTTTTTGGGGGGGGGGGGGGGGGGGGGGGGGTAAGGGCAGGAAGGGGTGGAATGCTGCAATTTTTATTTAAATTTTTTTAAATATATTATTTCTTCCTCCTCTTATACACATAGGTGCTATATTGGATTTTTAAACTTATAACCCTTTTCCATTGCCGTTCCACCCTTTTTCATTCTTTTATAATCCATTGTAATTGTAGTTCTCAAATTTCCATTGAAGTGTTTACTGTTTCTTACATATGATGGACTAAAGGTTGCAGTGATTCTTTAATTTCTGAATCAACATGAATTTTCAATGAACATTTCTTCTTTATCTGCAATTTTAACAGGGGAGATATTTTATGATGCTGGTGAAGATTTTTCTGGGAATATTTCCATTGATGATGACGATAACATCTGCAATGATATTCTAGATGTTGAAGAGGGTTTGGGTACCACTAATGGAGTATATTCTGATGATACTGAAGAGACGGCAGAGATACTTCACACACCTCCTCCTTCTGGACCTAATAAAAGAAGAAAATTAATGAATTGCTTTAGTTCTGGAGTTGAAGTTAATAGCTATTCAGCAGCTGAAATTGACAACTCATTGAATTATTCTCAGAGCTCTATCTGTGCTTCTGATGATACAGTTGAAACCACTCAATATAGCGATGTTCTACTATTGTTTAGGTTTAATGATCATGATCTGCCATTTAAATTAAGGGAAGTTATAGTATCTGATTTGCGTTTGCTTACTTTGTTAGAGGCTGGTCTTCCGTCTTGGGTCATCTTCCTTCAGTCATATCCAGTATTATGCAATCTTTATCGTCCTTGGATGTGCCCGCTTGCAAGACTGTTATATTTTCTGATCTCATTTGTCACTGTCCTCATTGGATTCTATGATTTATACAAAAATGTTCCAGTTCTTAAGGCTACTGCGTCTCGTATATGTGGGCCACTTTTGGATTGGATTGAAACTTGGGAGATGGTTTCAAGGGTGAAATACTTAGGGACAATGCTTTTTCTACATAACTTCCAGAAGGCTATTAGGTGGTTTCTTGCCTGTATCCATACTGCGCGATCATTCTTTTCAGTTCTTGTTCAACCTCTTGCTGAGTCACTGGTTGAGATCTTTGGATTTCTTCTCCCAAGCTTGAAACTTTTATTTGAATTAGTAGAAAGCATCATTTCTGTCATTTGGTTTGGGATTGAGACTTCTTTCAACCTAGTGGGAGATGTGCTGGAGCTTCTCTTTTCACCATTGTGGCTTGTTGTCACTGTTGTTTGGAGCATTGGTAGGTCATCACGTGTTTTAGGCTTCTGGTTCTGTCTGTTATTTGTTAAACTTATCCTTGTTTTTGCTAAACATAAATTGTCATCTGATATACAAGTTCTTCTACTGATTGCTCACATGTTCTTTTCTTCAATGTAATGCAGCTACTCGTATCTTATATCCTTTATTTTGGATTCTTTGGGGAATACTATATGTTCCTGTTCGTCTAGTCCTGGCGATATTCAATTTTGCAGCTTTCGTATGCTCATGTATTGGTAATGTACTTGGAGACACGTGGCAGTTTGTTAGTAGCATTTCCCAGTTGGTGTCATCTTCCGAGCCAACAGTCAGCTCCTATGAAGTTTCCATGTGGCGCTCTCTTTGGAATGATCTTTTTTCCCAGGTTGTAAGATCACACACACACACATATTGGATGTAGGTGGTTTCTACAACAACAGTTATCCTGATATGGTATATTTTTATATTTTCTTTTCCAGATTTTCCGTGCTCTCAAGAGTATACTGTATGGGTTTGTTGCCTTTTTCACAGCCTGCAATAGGCATAGACTAAGGTATGCTTTTTTCCATTCTTGCATTGAAAGAGAATGAAATGATATCATTTCATGTAAATGTTGGTTGTGTGATGGTTGAATTTCTGTATTATAGCTTAAAACACTGTTTTATATAATTTCTTAAGCAATTGTGCTGGTAATTTTAATCATATGGTCAATCTTATATTTAATGGTAAGGAATTGACAGTGAACTATCAATATTAGAGTGATGTGTACTAATCTAAATTTCAAGGAAAACATTGTCTTTTTTGGTAGAATGATGAAAATTAGTGTTACAAATGAAGCCAATCATTGCTTTTAGGTGTAGAGGTTTAGTTACAACGGGGCATGTACTTCATCTAAGTGTGAGAACTGTGGAATCCAAACCCATATGGTACACAGTTGCCAAAATTTCTAAATTGAAGAAAATATTGTGATTTATGAAGACCTATGTTCAATGGGGAAACAATGTGTTGGTTTTGAACTTGAGGACTCTGGAGGGCATCCTGATAATTATATAGGTTGTAGAGAGGACAGTATCTCCCTGGAGTTAAGATGGTACATTAATAGCCTGTTTCACCAAGTTACCTCCAACAAGTTTCTATGTTTCGGTTTCTACATTTCCGTTTTGCAGTCTCATTTTGTTAAGGGGTGTATGTACACACATGAACTTTGATGGATAATCCATGTTTTTGGAGGAAGGACCCAAGAATGGAGTGATGATATTCTCGACAACTGTCAGTTCATAGTACATGAATTCTAGTCTGAAACTTTCTTTGCACCATGTTGTTGAAATTCTCAAATATTTGTGATAAAAAAGGAGTGTTTTGCTGTATAACACTATTGATTGATTACATTGAGAGACCCAATAGGTCCTATTTATATTGAGTACAGAGAACAATGCTAATAAATAGCAACAGTAAACTAAGAGGCTTATTTACAATAACAAGAGACACTAATAAATAAGGGAACAGATAGCAAGAAAGTAATAAATGATAATCTAGAATATTCTACACTCCCTCTCAAGTTCGAGAGATATATATTGATCATTCCCAACTTGCTGATCAAATCCTCAAAGGTCGGCTTAAGTAATCCTTTGGTGAGAATATCTGCCGTTTGTTCCTTGGTAGGTATATATGACAAGCATACACTACCGTCTTCTAATTTTTCTTTGATAAAGTGACGATCGACTTCCACATGTTTTGTTCTGTCATGATGGACAGGATTTTGAGCAATGCTGATAGCAGCTTTATTATCACAATATAATCTGATAGGCAGGGAATAAGAGATCTTCAACTCTTCCAGAAGCCTTCTTAACCAAATTCCTTCACAAATACCATGGGCTAAAGCCCGAAATTCCGCTTCTGCACTGCTTCTTGCAACAACAGTTTGTTTCTTACTTCTCCAGGTCACAAGGTTTCCCTAGACATAAGTACAATATCCTGAAGTAGATCTTCGGTCCATTGCAGGGCCAGCCCAGTCTGCATCTATATAAATTTCAATCATCCTTTTGTTCCCCTTTTTAAAGAGAATTCCTCGACCATGGGTGTTTTTGAGGTACTTGAGAATTCTATAAACAGCACTAAGGTGTTTTTCCTTAGGAGAATGCATGAATTGGCTAACCATGCTCACAACAAAAGCAATATCAGGACGAGTGTGAGACAAATAGACTAATTTCCCCACTAGTCTCTGGTACTGCTCCTTATCAACATCTTCCCAGTCCTCAACTCCCATCTTGATATTAGCTTCAATTGGAGTCTCTGCTGACTTGCACCCAAGCATACCTGTTTCTTGCAACAGGTCTAGAATGTATTTTTTCTGAGTTAAGGAAATTCCTTCCTTACTTCGAGCAACTTCCATGCCAAGAAAGTATTTGAGAGATCCATGATCTTTTAGTTCAAACTGGTCAGCTAAACATTTTTTTTAAAGAGGCTATCTCCTCGGTATCATTACCAGTGACAATTATGTCATCAACATAAACAATGAGGATAGCAATTCTACCTTTGTGAGAGTGTTTAAAGAATAAAGTGTGATCAGTTTGAGTTTGGGTGAACCCTCTTCCCTTAACATCTTGAGTAAATTTCCCAAACCATTCTCTGGGAGATTGTTTAAGTCCATAGAGAGACTTCTGCAACTTGCACATAGAACCATTCCCTTTTTCAAAACTAGGAGGTGGATCCATGTAAACTTCATCATGTAGCTCAACATTCAAGAAGACATTCTTGACATCTAACTGTTGCAATGGCCAATCAAGGTTGGTGGCAAGAGATAGCAGAACGCGGATAGTGTTAAGCTTGGCAACAGGAGCAAATGTCTCCTGATAATCAATCCCATGAGTCTGAGTAAATCCCTTAGCAACTAATCTGGCCTTATACCTATTGATGCTATTGTCTGCATTAGATTTTATTGTGAACACCCACTTGCAACCAACAATTTTCTTTCCTTTAGGTAATGTCACAAACTCCCATGTTCCATTTTGTATAAGTGCATCCATTTCTTCTAATACGGCGTTCCTCCATTTTGGGTCATCAAGTGCTTCTTGGATATTTTTGGGTATCCTGCTACTATCTAACATAGTGTTGAAAGCAAGAAAACCTGGAAATAACTTCTCATATGAGATATAATGGGAAATAGGATGAGCTGTGCAAGATCTAGTACTTTTCCGAAGGGCAATGGGCATATTAATGTTGGCTGTACTAGTGCATTCAAGTGGGTTGCTAGAGCAAGGACTCGAGTCAGGATCCTGGCAGTCTAGAGTCTCTTGATGTGTTTTGCGCCTGTTGTAGAATTTTCCCCATTTACTAGGAGGATCACAAGGACCGGAAGGATCATTAGACTCAGGTATAGTTGCTCCCCCTGTTTCCTTCCAAATAACTCCCCCTGTTTCCAAAGGCCAAGGTAAGACAACAACTTCTTTTGGTTTCCCAGGCTTATCTTCATCCATACCAGTAGGACTCCCCTTAAGTGAAGTCAAGATCTTTTAGTTCAAACTGGTCAGCTAAACATTTTTTTAAAGAGGCTATCTCCTCGGTATCATTACCAGTGACAATTATATCATCAACATAGACAATGAGGATAGCAATTCTACCTTTATCAGAGTGTTTAAAGAATAAAGTATGATCAGTCTGAGCTTGGGTGAACCCTTTTCCCTTAACAGCTTGAGTAAATTTCCCAAACCTCATCCTCATGTAGATCACCATTCAAGAAGGCATTCTTGACATCTAACTGTTGCAAGGTATAGCATAACGCGGATAGTGTTAAGCTTGGCAACAGGAGCAAATGTCTCCTGATAATCTATCCCATGAGTCTGAGTAAATCCCTTAGCAACTAATCTGGCCTTATACCTATTGATGCTGTTGTCTGCATTAAATTTTATTGTGAACACCCACTTGCAACCAACAATTTTCTTTCCTTTAGGTAATATCACAAAATCCCATGTTTCATTTTTTATAAGTGCATCCATTTCTTCTAATGCGGCGTTCCTCCATTTTGGGTCATCAAGTGCTTCTTGGATATTTTTGGGTATCCTGGAAATTGAAAGCACGAAAAGAGATTGAGTGGGAAATCTCAGTGCAAGATTTAGTACCTTTCCGAAGAGCAATGGGCCAATGTTGGGAGAAAAAGAAGGACTCCCCCTGTTTCCAAAGGCCAAGGTAAGACAACAGCTTCATTTGGTTTCCCAGGCAAAAAAGGATTGTGTCTCATAAAAGGTAACATCCATGGAAACAAAGACCTTACGGAGAGAAGGTGAATAACACTTATAGCCTTTTTGATTTGGGGAATATCCTATGAAGACACATCTAATAGATTTAGGGTCAAGTTTGGACCTTTGATGTGGAGGAATATGTACAAAGACCACACAGCCAAATATTTTGGGAGGAAGAAAAGAAAGAGCACTGAAAGAAGAAAAAGATTTAGTAAGACAAGATAAAGGAGAATGAAAATTTAGTACCTGAGAAGGCATCCGATTAATGAGATAAGAAGCTGTCAAGATGGCTTCCCCCCACAGATATTTAGGGACATGCGTCGTGAATAAGAGAGCTCGAGCAACTTCAATTAGATGTCTATTTTTCCTTTCAGTCACCCCATTTTCTTGAGGGGTGTTAGGACAAGAACTTTGATGATTAATTCCATGCTGGTTTAGGTAATCTCCAAGAACAAAATTAAAATATTCAGTGCCATTGTCTGTTCGCAAAATTTTGATAGGAGTCTGGAATTGACTTTGAATCATAGCATGAAAGTTTTTAAAAGTGGATGCCGCATCAGACTTGTCTTTTAAGAGATATACCCAACATACCCTAGAATGATCATCAATGAAAGTAATAAACCAACGAGCACCCGAGACATTTTTTTCACGAGCAGGTCCCCAAATATCACTATGAATCAATGTAAAGGGAGAAGATTCATGATATTTCTTAGGAGAATAAGTGACACGAGAATGTTTTGCAGGCTGACAAATATCACAAAGAAAGGAACTTGGCTTTTTATTGATAAATAAGTTAGGGAATAACTTCTGAAGATAAACAAAATTTGGGTGCCGTAACCTACGATGCCATAACAAAACATCATTACAATCATCTGATAAACATGGAGAGTGGTTTGAAAAAAATCCTCCTTTCACAAAGATCCTCCTCTAAATAGTAGAGCCCTTCTTCCTCTCTAGCACTGCCAATCATCTTCCCCGAGTCCTGCTCCTGAAAGATACAAACATTTGTAGAAAACTTAGCAACACAATGCAACTCAGCAGTAAGTTTGCTAATAGAGATGAGGTTACAAGTAAGGGAGGGAACATGAAGGACAAAATTCAAAATAATATGCTCAGAAAGTTTAATGAATCCCTTGCCCGCAATATTGGAGAAATTTCCATCAGCTGTTCTTGTTCTTATTCGTGACGGGTGATAGTAAGGGATATAGGAAGAAAATAAGGTTGCATTACCTGTCATGTGATCAGAGGCTCCTGAATCAAGGATCCAACGATTACTACATTCAACATGGAATGCCATACCTTTTTGAGCAACATGACTAGTGCCTCAGCAGGTTGAGACATCAATTTCTGAAATTGCTCATACTGGGCCTTAGAGAGGAAAACACCATCGGGGTTTGAAGGGATATGGGACCCTTCTCCCTTATCTTCAGAAGATACTTGATTAGCACGATTCTTGTTCTGTCCTTTTGGTTTCCAGTTTGGTGGTTTGCCATGAATTTCCCAACATTTTTCACGGGTGTGACCACCCTTATTACAATGAGAACACCAACGGTCAGAACGTTTTAAATCCCCAGAAGGACGAGCAGTATTCTTTGCTATAAGGGCAAACCCATCAGAAGACTTAGGATCCTTATCACCCAACATTACCTTTCGACGAAGCTCCTCCCTTCGTACCTCAGAAAAGGCAGTGGCAATGGAAGGTAATGGTTTTTGCCCCAAAATTCTTCCACGAACATCATCCAGATCAGAATTAAGGCCAGCAAGAAAATCATAGAGACGCCTTTTCTCTATATAATTTTTGAATATTGCATTAGCGTCTAAACCTTGAAGGTCTGCTTTATCATAAAGATCCAACTCTTGCCACAATGTTTTTAGAGCAAGGAAGTATTCAGTAACAGTCATCCCTCCTTGGCGTAAATCTTTCACCTTGGTGTTGAGTTCAAAAGCCTGAGAGGCATTGCCCAGGTTAGAGTAGTATTCTTTAACAGCTTCCCAAATTTCTTGAGCCTTATCAAGGAATAAATAAGTTTGACTGATATCTGGTTCCATAGAATTAGTCAGCCATGTCATGACCAAAGCATTTTCAGTCACCCAAGCATCATAGCCAGGTTCATGTTCTGCTGGTTGAACCTTTTTTCCATCCAGATACCCCATCTTCCCTTTAGCCTGGATAAACAACTTAATAGATTGACACCATTGCACATAGTTCCTACCGTTTAAACAGTGATTGGTGATCTGCATTGCTGGGTTGTCTCCAGAAGGCGAAGAAATGGGAAGGGGTGAGGTTCCGGTCGAAATTCCAGATGAATTTTCAACATTTTCAGTGTCCATGGCTTCATAACAACAATACCCAGAAAAAAAGTTCCTCCAAATATGATTTTGACCCTCAAAACAGGAAGAGGAAAGGCAGACGATCAGAACGGGATATGACTCGCCGGAAAAAAATGATGGGAGGGTGGCGCGTGAACCACACGCGCCGGCGAAGCTGAAGAATGGTGGTGGCGCGTGGCTGGGTTTCCGGCGATGGGTCTTTTGTTGGTTGGCTCGGAATTTTGTTCTGGACCTAATGGTGGCCTTGGTTTTGTGGTTGGAGGTGTCTAGGTGAGGGTTCTGGCCTTGGCAGAGGCAAAAAACGAACAAAAGGAATGGAAGGAAGACTTAAAAGAAATTAGAATAGGGAAGAGACTGGATTATAACCAGCTCTGATACCATGATAAAAAAGGAGTGTTTTGCTGTATAACACTATTGATTGATTACATTGAGAAACCCAATAGGTCCTATTTATATTGAGTACAGAGAACAATGCTAATAAATAGTAACAGTAAACTAAGAGGCTTATTTACAATAACAAGAGACACTAATAAATAAGGGAATAGATAGCAAGAAAGTAATAAATGATAATCTAGAATATTCTACAATTTGGCCCACGATGACTTTTCTTTCATAAGGAATACCCATGTAACTCTAGTGTGGTTATCAATGAAAGTGATGAACCATCTAGAGCTTGGGTCCCACTTAGCACCGTGGATTAAGGGGAAAGGTTGGGATGTATATGGTTAAGTAGGGTAAAAACTTGGTGTATGTTTGCACATATGACACACTTCAGACTAGAACAATGAAGGAATCTTGGGTTTTTATTGAATAATGAAGGAAACATTTGTTTCAAATACATAAAGTTGGGTGGGCTAATCTTTATTGCAACAACATTATAGAATTTCTGATAGGAGAGGATGCTGCATAAGCATGAGCTCCTGATTTTTCTTATACTCTAAGATTCAAGATTTTGTTCTGTTCTTACTAGCATTCAAAACATGTAAAGGATTACCTTTTTATTGAAAAAAGGTTTCTGTATATTGATATAGAATGAATTACATGAGTGTGTATTTATACAAGTAGGAATCGCTAAGAATGACTCAGCGATGACTAATCGATCCTAATCACAATTAATTCTAATTAATCATAATCAATCCTAATTAATAGGAAATAAAAATGGAAACATATTTGAATTTTGATTTTCTACACTCCCCCTCAAGTTGGGAGGTAAATGTTGATCATTCCCAACTTGCCAATCAAGTCTTCGAATGTTGGACGGTGTAGACCCTTGGTAAGGATATCTGCAGTTTGCTCTTTGGTTGGAACATATATCATACGCACACTTCTATCATCTAATTTTTCTTTGATGAAGTGACGATCAACTTCCACGTGCTTTGTTCGATCATGTTGCCCCGGATTTTGAGCAATGCTAATAGCTGCCTTGTTATCACAATATAGTTTTATTGGTAGGGAATATGAAATCTTTAACTCTTGAGGAAGTCTTCTCAATCAGATTCCTTCACAAACTCCATGAGCTAAAGCTCGAAATTCTACTTCATCGCTACTTCTTGCAACCACTGTTTGCTTTTTGCTTCTCCAAGTAACAAGATTTCCCCACACATAGGTGCAATAGCTTGAGGTAAATCTCCTGTCGACTGATGAGCCTGCCCAATCTGCATCAGTATATATTTCAATTGTCCTTTTATACCCCTTTTTAAAAAATAATCCTCTTCCTGGAGTGTTCTTGAGGTATCTAAGCACCCTATAGATTGCACTAAGATACTTCTCCTTGGATGAGTGCATGAATTGACTAATCATACTCACCGCAAAGGCAATGTCAGGACGCGTATGAGATAAGTAAATTAGTTTACCAACCAATCGCTGATATTGTTCTTTATCCACCTCATTTCAATCTTCAATACCTAACTTGGTATTAGGTTCCACAGGTGTCTCAACAGGCTTACACCCTAACATTCCTGTTTCCAACAAAAGATCTAGAACATATTTCTTTTGTGTGAGAGTGGTGCCTGTTTTGCTCCTAGAACTTCCATGCCAAGGAAATACTTGAGAGTGCCAAGATCTTTGAGTTCAAATTGAGCTGCTAGAAATTTCTTCAAGGTGTTCAATTCCTCAATATCATCACCTGTAAGAATTATATCATCTACATATACAATAAGAATAACAATTTTACCATCCTTAGAGTGTTTGTGGAAGAGAGTATGATCAGTCTGTGCTTGAATGAAGCCTCTTCTTTTGACTGCTTGTGTGAATTTGTCGAACCATTCTCTGGGAGACTGTTTCAATCCATATAGAGACTTTTTTAGTTTACACACTGATTCATTTCCCTTTTCAAAACCAGGTGGAGGATCCATATAGACTTCTTCATGTAAGTCACCATTTAGAAATGCATTCTTCACATCTAACTGTTGTAGAGGCCAATCTAGGTTGGCAGCAAGAGATAAGAGAACTTGGATGGTATTGACTTTAGCAACCGGAGCAAAAGTCTCATGATAATCTATCCCATGAGTCTGAGTGAAACCCTTTGCTACCAATCTTGCCTTGTATCTGTTGATGCTATTATCTGTATTGAATTTTA
>JAVKPL010006766.1:0-27963 GCA_032173675.1 Gastrolobium villosum
CTCCAGAGAAAGGTTTGAGGTCCTTAATTAAAGGAGTTCTTGAACTAGCAAAGGAGCCATCACGCCTGTGTGTTGATGAGGTGTGCTTCTAATGTGTTGTTGATTTTGTTCCAAGAGCTAGTAATGCTTCAGTGGGTAAAGGGATAATCCAAAATAATTTGCGTATAGACCTGGCTATTTGGGGCTCTTGTAAAAAAAAAAAAGTCTGTCCTTTATCTCATGCTTTTCTTGGAGGTGGAGGTGGAGCCTTAGGGCTGTTTGTCAACCTTCAAAACCGGACAACCGACTAGAAGGGGGTTGCTTTTAAAATCTTGTTTTTGCTTTAATGAAAGAGTGAAATCCTTATTACCTGTAATATGAACCGATCGTTCATGTCCCGTGCAATATCCTGGGAATCATTTAAGGCTTCTTTGTCTTTATTGCATTCTCACAAGCCATAATGGATTTTAACCTTGCAGGCCTACTACTACAGAGGCCAAGTTGTTCTTGACAGTTATTGCTTCTGATCTGAAGTAAAAATAGTAATGTAAAACCATTACCTTAGTGCTGTGCTGCCTCAATTTGTTCATTTTACATACAGGATCGTTGAGAATGATCTTTTCAAACAAGACTGGAGGTCTAGATCAAAGAATGAGATAGGCCAGTATGTTGTCCTAAAATGGACCCTCGCACTTCTCATTGGGTTAGGCACAGGGCTTGTTGCCTTCTTCAATAACATTGGAGTTGAGAATATTGCTGGTTTCAAGCTTCTACTTACCAACAATCTCATGCTCATGCGAAAGTATGACTATTCTTCTCATTGTGTGCTTTATACCCGTGCCTTGTCTTCATAATTAAGGTTTATTTTATAATTGTAGTTTTAGCATCCTTAATCCTTTTGGTTTTTAACTTAATATTATTACTATTATTTTATAATTTGTGTTCATTTTCTGTTATACATTTCATACTTCTGCATAATGGTTTGGGAAATTTTGCAAATCTGTTCATAATTTTATTAATAAACAGCAGCATATGTTTACCTAATAATAATAATGATGATGACGACGACGATAACTAGACCACAGGTATTTTCAAATTCAACTAAAATCTAAATAATTAAATTAAAAAAGAGTTAAGAATGACATGTTCATTCTTTAAGTAAGAGTAGACAAGAGATTAATCTATTCTTAAGAAAATGTACTATAATTTAATAAATTGGGGCAAATAATAATAAATAAACAGCAGGATAAAATTTGAGTAATTTTTATTTATTTATTTGGGTTATCTTTTATTGCCGTGTTGTGGTCTAGCTCTGTTATGATGTTTGTGTAAATGTCCAGTCTTGCAATATTTAGTTACAAAATGTAGGTAACATATATATAAGTATTTGCCAGCCACTTGTTCTTTTTGCAGCGAACATTCATGTATTTTTATTCTAATGACCTACTGAACCTAAAGGCAGTGGTACATAAACAACTTTCAAATGCTACCGAAATTAACTTGTAGAATTATGGAATAACCACGCTATGATTTTTACTGCAGAACAGTTATCATCAGGCCTTTGCAGTGTATGTTGGATGTAACATGATTTTAGCCGTTGCTGCTGCAGCCCTCTGTGCCTACATTGCCCCTGCAGCAGCAGGGTCCGGCATACCTGAGGTGAAGGCATACCTCAACGGTGTAGACGCTCCTTCTATATTAGCTCCAACTACCCTCTTTGTAAAGGTAGGTTAGTTACCTACTCAACATGATATTATGTGTGTGAGTCTAATCCTTTTTGTTCTTTTCATCATCTATGTACAAGTGCTCTTCTGTGGCGAACATTTTTTACGACAGCTGTGGTAGCTGTTGTAACATCCCACATAATTAGTAAAAAACATAAGTACTATATGTTATAGAGGTATGTGTAGATTTCGGATTTATGGTTTATGCGAATTGTTGATCTTTATCCTTGAGTATTTAAATTAAATCATAGGAGGATACATATGTAGACATGTGAATTTAATCATATGAGTAATTTGAGTGTGTGTTAGAAGGCTTTAGTGTTTATTGGACTTTGGAAGTGGGCTAGTGTGTGTGGACTTGTCACTATTGGACTTGTGTGATTGGGTTCTTTGTGTGTGTGGCCAATGGCCCAAGGATGGCTTTTGGACCTACCTTGATTCAGCCCAAAGTTGTAACCATTCTTATCTTCCCTAAGCCTTGTCCAACAAGGTTGTCTTGTGTACCAAGGAACCTTCACATGGCAACCTTTTTACCACCCTTTCATGCGCACAAAAGAGAGTAGAAAGGACTTAGGAAATCCTCCAACTTTCCTCATGCTTGACCGCCACCTCACACTTAGTTTATGCACCTTTGACTTCAACTTCATTGCATGGAAGACACATGTACACCTTAGCATCATTTTAGGCTGCATTATTCTTCTTTTAGGGGCACATGGGGGGGAGTCATGGATCAGATTTTTTATGACACAAATCTGTCTTGAGTGTTGACCAAGAGAACCACCTTACACCATCCATCATGAGGCTGAAATGTGCAGATTTTTGCATGCTTTTGGCAGTCCATCATGAGCGAAATCTGCCATTGCTTCCACATGCATCAAAAGTAGAATTTTGGGGCTGCAACCTCTCATCTTATGCGCACAAGGACAGCCCCAAAGCAGATTTTTGGCTGCCACAAAGCTGTCTTGCTTGTGGACTTAGTGAACCTCCTAGCATGTGCTCTTGATGACAACTCCCCTCACTCTTTGCATGTTCATAGTGTATGTTAGAAGCAACCCTTTGCTTGTTCAGCCTAGTGTGCAGCCCCACCTCTTCAAGCAACCAGAATTTTCATGATGGTTAATCATTGACAACTCTCCTCACTTTCCCTTTAAGTATGCGCACAAGGAAGGGCTGGCCTCATGTACAAGTGCAGCCAACCTTCCTCCCTCATTCCCTCACTCTCCTAGCCGAACCTACAAGCATCCTTGGAGCAAGAAGACTTTGCTAACTCACCTTCCCTCACCTCTCCAAAACCGTGACCTACACCAAGCAAGTGCAAGCTCTTCTTCTTCCCTCACTGTCCAGCCTTGGTACTCTCTCTTGGAAGCTGTCCAAAGGTGTCCTCCTCACCCTTGATTGCGCATAGATCATCTCCTAGGAAGTGTGGACTTGTTGTTGGTAGAACTAGAAAGGTGTGGTGTGTGACAAGAAGGGTGTGCTACAAGAGGTAAGCCTAGAACTTAGACCTCTTTCATTGTGTAACCATGTGTGTGCTTGAATGTCTCCTTGATTATGTGTGGTTTTGGATTCAAGAATGAGCATGGTAAAAGTAGAATGGTGGAGCTATTTCATGATGATTTGTATGCTTAAGTTATGGGATGAAGTCTCATGGTCATACTTAAGTTAATGCCACTGTTTTGAGGAATATATATGCCACTGTTTTTGTATGAATATGCCACTGTTTTGAAGAGAAATATGCCACTGTTTCCCTATGAATGTGCCACTGTTTTGAGGATAAAATGCTCACTGTTTCGGTTCCTCAAGATCACCATTTTGATGCCACTGTTTCTGCACACTTATGCCACTGTTTTAGTGCTCCACATGCCACTATTTCTGCATAAAAACACTCACTGTTTTAGTCCATTATGTGCCACTGTTTCTGCATAAAAACACTCACTGTTTTAGTCCATTATGTGCCACTGTTTCTGCATAAAAACACCCACTGTTTTAGTACATTATGTGCCACTGTTTCTGCATAAAATGCTCACTGTTTTGATGCCACATATGTCACTGTTTTGCACCAAAAATACTCACTGTTTTAGTACTTAAGGAGCCACTGTTTCTGCATAAATAACCACCGTATTGATGTTCAAACCCCACTATGTATGCTCACTGTTTTAATGTCCAAAAATCATGATTTATGCCACTGTTTTAATCACCATTTATGCCACTGTCTTAATGTTCAAAAACCTCTCTTATGCCACTGTTTTGATGTGCAAATACCTCTACCTATGTCAATGTTTCACGTTCAAATGCAACCATTCATGCCACTGTTTTGGTGCACAAATAACACTACTTATGCCACTGTTTTGAGGTTCAAATGCCATTGACAATGTCACTGTTTTAACATTCAAATACCACTGTTTCTGCCACTGTTTGATGCCACTGTTTCTGCCACTGTTTGATGTCACTGTTTCTGCCACTGTTGATGTCCAAAGAGCCACTGTTTCTGTTTCAAAATGGTCACTGTTTCTGCTGTATGTTTACGGTTTTCCTGCTGTAAAACGTCACTGTTTCTGTCCACTGTTTTTAAGTAAAACGTCACTGTTTCTGCCCACTGTTTTTAAGGAAAATACCACTGTTTTCTGCTCACTGTTTTAAAGAACAACTCACTGTTTCTGCTCACTGTTTTAAGCACAAACGTCACTGTTTTCTGCTGTAAAAACGCTGCTGTATGCTCACTGTTTTTCTGCTGTAAAACACTGCTGTATGCTCACTGTTTTCCACTGTAAAACACTGCTGTATGCTCACTGTTTCTGCCGTAAATCGCCGCTGTAAATGATTGGTTGTAATTGATTTAGGTGTGCATAAGAAGTGAGATACTTTGCTGCGGTTTGGTATTGTTTAAGGCACACAAGGTAAGTGTCAGGCGATATTACCTAATGTGACTATTGACTACTGGTATAAAATTGTGACATGATGCTCCATATTCCGTAAAAGTATTATGTTCCATTATGATGAAAGGAAACTGCCAAAAATGTGTCGTGATGGCTATATGATTATGAGGTAAAGACGTTATGTGGCAGCATAACGCATATGAAAAGTATATGTGCCGTGATGGCTATATGAAAGGTATATAAGCATGCATCTTACATCATACCGCATTTTTACGCTTTGTGTGTGAAAGCATAGCATGACATGCATGTATCAAGATCATATAGGCCTTGTTTAAGAATAGTTATGTACAGGACCATGTGTTTGAGCAAGCATCATATAGGCATCCGCAAGGTACCGGGGTATGGGACACTTGGCATCAGTCCGCATAGGCCCACAGTTGGAATCCACATGGAGCTCAGGTGCCAAGGGTATATTTGATTCCACTGTGAAGTGCGCGCACGACGGTGCTAAAAGCGCAAAGGAAAGGGCGTTATATACGCAATATATGAATATGATGAAAAGGAAAGGCGTTATATGCGCTATATATATGAATATGATGAAAAGGAAAAAGGAAAAGGAACAAGGATATGTTGAAGTGACTGTTTATGATTTGGTGCCTAGTTAATACTGTTATATTACTGGTTTTGTTGCCACACTACTGGGATTATTCTCACCCCTTCGGGGCTGCTATTTTTCCAAAATGGCAGGAGGACGTAAAAGCATTTGAAGGAGTGATGTTTTGCTGTTGCTTGCTGATGCATGGATTATCACTGTTACTGTTTGAATGATTGGATGACTGTAATGTTTAATGTTTTGGTATTCTTGGATGACTGTAGACCTTATCATCTTTGTTTTGTCTTGAACTTTTATGAACAACGGCTATTTTGGAAAACCTTTGTGAAAGGGATTTTTGAAAGACTTAAGTGCTGAAATTTTTACAGTGCACCTTACGGGTGGTGCTTTTATGAGCAAACGAACTCTGATTTACTATTATTTTATATGCACGCGAAGCCCCAAACGTGCTCTTTCTAAAACACTTGAAATATTTTTTTATCGTCCAAACAGAAGTTATAAGATCTATTGAAACGTCTTACGGACTTGTACTTAGCATAAAAATCTATGTTGGTTCATGTGACGTTAACGACTCTAATTCCGCTTAGCAAACGACTCTCTTGGATGCATACAAGGGAGGGCGTTACACTAATTGGTATCAGAGCAGTTTGGTCCATGGACTTGCTTGTGATTGATTGAATTGATTGTTGATTGTGTTTATCTGCTGATTGACTGTCGAAATGTGCTATAGTTTAAGTGTTTGAGACTAGGGTAGTTAGATTGTTTAGACCGTTCTGTGATAAGACACGGAGGCATAGTCAACTTGTCCGAATTGAACGCGAGTACCTACTTGGGACTGCTGCCATGAATAACTTGCGGTGAGCCTGATCAACTCATCTCAGGATATTGTGAGTGCAGAATCATGGCAGGTGGTCGCGGTTCAACTCGGGGAAGGTCTGGCGATGCGGAAGAGGATCTTATCACTACCATTGGGGGACTGGCAACGTTTAGTCAGAATATGAGCCAAGAATGGCGCGACCATAGGCAACAGAATCAGAACCCACCCCCACTGCATGACAATGCAGAAGAAATTGCCTGTCGGAGGTTGAAAGACTTCCGCAATTTCCAACCACCTACCTTTGAGGGTGAAGACAACCCCGAGGCTGCAGCGAAGTGGCTGCAGATGATCGAGCATATTTTCGAACGCATGGCATGCCCAGAAGTGCAGAAGACTGATTACGCGTCGTACCAGTTGATGGGAGAAGCTTTAACATGGTGGACTGGTGCGAGGGCTCTGCTGAGAGCTCAGGACGTTGAACTGACGTGGGCCGTATTCAGACAAGTATTTTTGGATAAGTATTTTCCTAAAGCAATGAGAAGAATGAAGCACACGGAACTGCTATCACTCAGGCAGGTTCTTCAGGACGACACCTGGTGGGGGTCGAGGCAGAGGTCCGCAGTTGCAGGCGCGGCCTGGAAATTTTAAGAGAAGCTATACTGTTGGTCAATCGTCAACTGGACGGCAGGGTGCGACTGTTTGTGCTACGTGTGGAAAGAACCACTTTGGAATTTGTCGAGCCGGGAAAGTCGTTGTTCCTGCGAAAGATGGTAATTTTCAACCTTCCTCTCTCATTTCGTTATTGCAAATTAGAAAAGAGCTCCGCAAGGGAGCAGCAGGGTATCTTTTGTCGATCGAGGCTGGGACCTCGGTTGACAATCAAATTCAGAATGTACCTGTAGTTAGAGGAGGTATTCCCGGATGAAATACCTCGATTGCCTCCTCATAGGGAAATAGAATTTTCTATCGAACTTGTTCCTGGAGTTGGACCAATCTCCGTTGCCCCGTATCGTATGGCGCCTTTGGAACTTCGCGAGTTGAAGAAGCAGATAGAAGAACTTTTGGCAAAGGAATTCATCAGACCGAGTACCTCTCCATGGGGTGCTCCAGCCATCTTGATTAAGAAGAAGGACGGAAGTCTACGTCTGTGTGTAGATTACCGACAGCTGAACAAAGTTACGGTGAAGAATAAGTATCCGCTACCGAGGATCGACGATTTGATGGACCAGCTGAGAGGAGCCAGAGTCTTCTCCAAGATAGATTTACGATCGGGATACCATCAGATCCGGGTCAAACCGGAGGATATTCCGAAAACAGCCTTTAGGACTCGTTATGGGCACTACGAATATCAGGTGATCCCATTCGGACTTACGAATGCTCCAGCGGTATTCATGGACTACATGAACCGCATTTTCCGCCCCTTTCTTGATCAGTTTGTTATTGTGTTTATCGACGATATCCTGATTTACTCAGCTAATGAAGAGCTGCACGCGGAACATTTGAGGATTGTCTTGCAAATATTGAAAGAGAAGCAGTTGTACGCGAAGTGGTCGAAGTGCGAGTTTTGGCTTAAGGAGGTCCAGTTTCTGGGTCATGTCATTTCATCAGAAGGTATCGCGGTGGACCCCAGCAAAGTTGAAGCTGTCATGAATTGGGAACGACCCAAGACTGTCACCGAAGTAAGAAGTTTCTTAAGTCTTGCTGGATATTATCGAAGGTTTATCCAGAATTTCTCTCAGATAGTGCAACCTCTTACTCGTCTCACTCGGAAGGATAAGCCTTTTGAGTGGACTGAAGCTTGTGAAGAATGTTTTTTGGAACTAAAGAGCAGATTGACGAGTGCTCCCGTACTCACGATTCCGGATCCTACCCGAAAGTTCGAAGTATACTGCGATGCGTCGCAGAAAGGACTTGGATGCGTGTTGATGCAGGATCGTATGGCGGTAGCTTACGCATCTCGACAACTAAAGCCTCACGAAGAAAATTATCCTACGCACGATTTGGAGTTAGCAGCTATAGTGTTCGCACTTAAAATCTGGAGGCATCACTTGTATGGTTCGCAGTTTGACGTGTTCAGCGATCATGAGAGTTTGAAGTATTTGTTCGACCAGAAGGAGCTGAATATGCGGCAACGACGGTGGATGGAATTTCTGAAGGACTACGTTTTTGAACTTAAATACCACCCAGGAAAGGCAAACGTGGTAGCTGACGCCCTGAGTAGGAAGACACTGCACACTGCAACTCTGATGATGGAAGAACTAATATTGTTTGAGGCCTTTCGAGATTTGAACTTATCTGTAGATGAGAGAGGGCATAGCATAAGATTGGGAAGTATAAAGGTGGAGAATGAATTGATAAGTAGAATTAAGGAGGCTCAGAAAGATGAAGAGTTAGTCCGCGAGTTGGTTGGTAACCAAGAGGTAGTAAAGGACGAGAATGATATCTGGAGATTTCAAGGACGGTTAGTGGTACCGAATGAAGAGTTGAAGCAGGAAGTTTTGCAGGAAGCTCACAAGGGTAAGTATGCAGTTCATCCTGGATCCACGAAGACGTACCATGATTTGAAGACCACGTTTTGATGGCCGGGTATGAAGCGTGATATTGCTGAGTATGTATCTCGGTGCTTAACTTGTCAGAAGATGAAGTACGAACATCAGAAACCTTCGGGACTTCTTCAACCTTTGGAGATTCCCGAATGGAAGTGGGACAGTATCGCGATGGATTTTGTAGTTGGACTTCCTCGGACGCGAGAAGGATATGATGCTATCTGGGTGATTGTTGATCGACTAACGAAGTCAGCTCATTTCTTGCGTGTTAGAACCACATATAATACAGAGAGACTTGCCAGGATTTACCTGCAGGAGATTGTGAAACTGCACGGAGTTCCTACGAGTATTGCCAGTGATCGTGATCCCAAGTTACATCAAAGTTTTGGGAATCTTTTCAAAGAGCATTAGGGACCCACCTGAGATCGAGTACTGCTTACCATCCGCAGACCGATGGACAGACGGAACGCACTATTCAAGCATTAGAGGACATGTTACGAGCATGTGTTCTAGAGTTAGGAAGCAGCTGGGATAATTATCTTTCTTTGATTGAATTTGCTTACAACAACAGTTACCATTCCAGTATTCAGATGGCACCGTACGAAGCTTTGTATGGAAGAAAATGCAGATCCCCTTTATGTTGGACTGAAGTGGGTGAGCAAAGTATGTTAGGACCAGATCTAATTCAAGAAACCTCGGAGCAAGTAAAGAAGATTAGAGAAAATATGCAGAGGGCTCAGGCCAGACAGAAGAGTTATTACGACAAGCGTCATAAGCCTCTATCTTTCGAAGTCGGAGACCATGTATTTTTGAGAATCACACCTACATCGGGACTCGGAAGGAGAATGGGAGTAAAGAAGTTAAGTCCACGGTACTTAGGACCATATCTGATTATGGACCGGATTGGAGAGTCTGCATACCGGTTGACTTTACCACCCAATCTGTCAGGAATTCACAATGTATTTCATGTGTCACAGCTACGGAAGTATCTCTCTGATCCATCTCACGTGTTACAGCAGGAAGAAGTAGAACTAAAGGAAAATCTGACGTACCAAGTGCAACCGTTCCAAATTCTTGAAAGATCCGTCAAGCGACTCCGTTCTAAGGAGATTCCTTTGGTGAAAGTATTGTGGAACAATAGATCGGCAGTTGAAGCCACTTGGGAGCGCGAGGACGATATTCAGAAACACTATCCAGAACTGTTTAGCTCTTAAGTAAGTTTATTTTGCGGACAAAATTCCTATTTAGTGGGGAGAGTGTAACATCCCACATAATTAGTAAAATACATAAGTACTATATGTTATAGAGGTATGTGTAGATTTCGGATTTATGGTTTATGCGAATTGTTGATCTTTATCCTTGAGTATTTAAATTAAATCATAGGAGGATACATATGTAGACATGTGAATTTAATCATATGAGTAATTTGAGTGTGTGTTAGAAGGCTTTAGTGTTTATTGGACTTTGGAAGTGGGCTAGTGTGTGTGGACTTGTCACTATTGGACTTGTGTGATTGGGTTCTTTGTGTGTGTGGCCAATGGCCCAAGGATGGCTTTTGGACCTACCTTGATTCAGCCCAAAGTTGTAACCATTCTTATCTTCCCTAAGCCTTGTCCAACAAGGTTGTCTTGTGTACCAAGGAACCTTCACATGGCAACCTTTTTACCACCCTTTCATGCGCACAAAAGAGAGTAGAAAGGACTTAGGAAACCCTCCAACTTTCCTCATGCTTGACCGCCACCTCACACTTAGTTTATGCACCTTTGACTTCAACTTCATTGCATGGAAGACACATGTACACCTTAGCATCATTTTAGGCTGCATTATTCTTCTTTTAGGGGCACATGGGGGGGAGTCATGGATCAGATTTTTTATGACACAAATCTGTCTTGAGTGTTGACCAAGAGAACCACCTTACACCTTCCATCATGAGGCTGAAATGTGCAGATTTTTGCATGCTTTTGGCAGTCCATCATGAGCCAAATCTGCCCTTGCTTCCACATGCATCAAAAGTAGGATTTTGGGGCTGCAACCTCTCATCTTATGCGCACAAGGACAGCCCCAAAGCAGATTTTTGGCTGCCACAAAGCTGTCTTGCTTGTGGACTTAGTGAACCTCCTAGCATGTGCTCTTGATGACAACTCCCCTCACTCTTTGCATGTTCATAGTGTATGTTAGAAGCAACCCTTTGCTTGTTCAGCCTAGTGTGCAGCCCCACCTCTTCAAGCAACCAGAATTTTCATGATGGTTAATCATTGACAACTCTCCTCACTTTCCCTTTAAGTATGCGCACAAGGAAGGGCTGGCCTCATGTACAAGTGCAGCCAACCTTCCTCCCTCATTCCCTCACTCTCCTAGCCGAACCTACAAGCATCCTTGGAGCAAGAAGACTTTGCTAACTCACCTTCCCTCACCTCTCCAAAACCGTGACCTACACCAAGCAAGTGCAAGCTCTTCTTCTTCTTTTTCCCTCACTGTCCAGCCTTGGTACTCTCTCTTGGAAGCTGTCCAAAGGTGTCCTCCTCACCCTTGATTGCGCATAGATCATCTCCTAGGAAGTGTGGACTTGTTGTTGGTAGAACTAGAAAGGTGTGGTGTGTGACAAGAAGGGTGTGCTACAAGAGGTAAGCCTAGAACTTAGACCTCTTTCATTGTGTAACCATGTGTGTGCTTGAATGTCTCCTTGATTATGTGTGGTTTTGGATTCAAGAATGAGCATGGTAAAAGTAGAATGGTGGAGCTATTTCATGATGATTTGTATGCTTAAGTTATGGGATGAAGTCTCATGGTCATACTTAAGTTAATGCCACTGTTTTGAGGAATATATATGCCACTGTTTTTGTATGAATATGCCACTGTTTTGAAGAGAAATATGCCACTGTTTCCCTATGAATGTGCCACTGTTTTGAGGATAAAATGCTCACTGTTTCGGTTCCTCAAGATCACCATTTTGATGCCACTGTTTCTGCACACTTATGCCACTGTTTTAGTGCTCCACATGCCACTGTTTCTGCATAAAAACACTCACTGTTTTAGTCCATTATGTGCCACTGTTTCTGCATAAAAACACTCACTGTTTTAGTCCATTATGTGCCACTGTTTCTGCATAAAAACACCCACTGTTTTAGTCCATTATGTGCCACTGTTTCTGCATAAAACGCTCACTGTTTTGATGTTACATATGTCATTGTTTTGCACCAAAAATACTCACTGTTTTAGTACTTAAGGAGCCACTGTTTCTGCATAAATAACCACCGTATTGATGTTCAAACCCCACTATGTATGCTCACTGTTTTAATGTCCAAAAATCATGATTTATGCCACTGTTTGAATCACCATTTATGCCACTGTCTTAATGTTCAAAAACCTCTCTTATGCCACTGTTTTGATGTGCAAATACCTCTACCTATGTCAATGTTTCACGTTCAAATGCAACCATTCATGCCACTGTTTTGGTGCACAAATAACACTACTTATGCCACTGTTTTGAGGTTCAAATGCCATTGACAATGTCACTGTTTTAACATTCAAATGCCAATGTTTCTGCCACTGTTTGATGCCACTGTTTCTGCCACTGTTTGATGTCACTGTTTCTGCCACTGTTGATGTCCAAAGAGCCACTGTTTCTGTTTCAAAATGGTCACTGTTTCTGCTGTATGTTTACTGTTTTCCTGCTGTAAAACGTCACTGTTTCTGTCCACTGTTTTTAAGTAAAACGTCACTGTTTCTGCCCACTGTTTTTAAGGAAAATACCACTGTTTTCTGCTCACTGTTTTAAAGAACAACTCACTGTTTCTGCTCACTGTTTTAAGCACAAACGTCATTGTTTTCTGCTGTAAAAACGCTGCTGTATGCTCACTGTTTTTCTGCTGTAAAACACTGCTGTATGCTCACTGTTTTTCACTGTAAAACACTGCTGTATGCTCACTGTTTCTGCCGTAAATCGCCGCTGTAAATGATTGGTTGTAATTGATTTAGGTGTGCATAAGAAGTGAGATACTTTGCTGCGGTTTGGTATTGTTTAAGGCACACAAGGTAAGTGTCAGGCGATATTACCTAATGTGACTATTGACTACTGGTATAAAATTGTGACATGATGCTCCATATTCCGTAAAAGTATTATGTTCCATTATGATGAAGGAAAACTGCCAAAAATGTGCCGTGATGGCTATATGATTATGAGGTAAAGACGTTATGTGGCAGCATAACGCATATGAAAAGTATATGTGCCGTGATGGCTATATGAAAGGTATATAAGCATGCATCTTACATCATACCACATTTTTACGCTTTGTGTGTGAAAGCATAGCATGACATGCATGTATCAAGATCATATAGGCCTTATTTTAGAATAGTTATGTACAGGACCATGTGTTTGAGCAAGCATCATATAGGCATCCCCAAGGTAACTATAACACCTCAAATATTTAAATGTGTATTCTAATGATATATTGAGAAATGAAAATTGATGGATTAGTGAAAATCCAAGGATTATGGCCAAAAAGGGCAAAAAGGGCAAAACAGTAAACTGCCAACCGTGTGTTAGGAGGCTTAAATACTGAGTTAGAGATTTCAAATGACAAAAATAATGCTGAAAATGGAATCAGGGCGAAAAATTGAGTAAATAGTCAAATTTGGGAAAAATTGATGAATAGTGAATTTTTAGCGTTAAAATACTGAGGTGTGAGTGTACCGATAGGTGTGAAATTTTTATCAATATTTTGGAGAAATAAAAATATGTCATGGACTGGAAAAATATTTAGATTAAGGATTTGTGATCGGAATTTTTATCGGAGTTAAAGTTAGATCGCGTGTGGGACCCGTGTGACCGAAGTCACTTGGCCCCACCTCCTTTTCTTCCTTCTTTTCCTTCTTTCCTCCTTCTTCATCCGTGCGCTCACAGTGAGAAAAAGAGGCCAAAGTCACCATTTTCTTCATTTCTTCCCATTTCTTCATTTCTCCACCGAATCGCTTGATTTTGGTGTTGAAATCTATCGTAAACAACCTTCCAAAGCCATTGGTAGCACTTAGAAGCCTTGAATCCACCTCTTTGGCCGCGTTTTTGAGCAACTCAGATTCGACCCACTTTGATTTTTGGAGATTTCTTGGAGTTTTGATCTTCAAATGGTTTAGTGAAGCCTTGGTAGTGATCATACAACACATTGTAAGTATATTTGTGGTCTTTTGATGGTTGATTTCTTAGATCTATGAATTTGTGTTCAAAGCTTTGATTTTAGATGTGTGATGATAGAGAGCCCAAATGGAAAAATGCTATTAGATGAAAAGGCCTTAGAATCATGTTTGTAAGCTAGAAATGCTATGTTAAATTTTGGTGAAAAATATAGGTTTTTAACTTAGAGGAATTTGAAGAATTTTGATGAAAAATGAGTTTTGTGTAATTTGGATTTGATGATTGTTGTAGGGTGCCTCACACGGTTGGAATTGTGAAAAGTTGATTTGGAGCATACGTTTGGAACGGTATTGCTCGTGTTAAGGTAAACTCTTGGAACTTGGGTTTAATCCCTAGTGAGCTCCACCACACCTAGAGGAAGGTTGTGGTTGGATTATGTGGTTATGACATGATGTGTTTATGTGCTTGTATGCATATTGCTTGTATTGTGTGAAAATTGTGTGGTCACTGGCCAGTTGACGAGTGGAGTTTGGACATCCGCTGGATTCATCCTTGTGAGAATGCCAGTCGGGTATTGCCGTGGAGTCGACTCTGGGAGCGGCGCCAGGATGATCCAAACGTGGGACGTCCGCCGGATAGGGCTCATGAGGAGTTCCGGTTGGGTATTGCCATGGAGTCTTCTCAACCATGGGAGAGGCGCCAGGACTGTCTCGGGAGTTATATGATGGAGTCCTTGAACATGAATCCATGAGTGGATGTTCTTGGGTGTCTCCAGGAGGATGGTGATATTGTCTTACTTGCATATCATATTATGTCATTTTGATACATTTTAGTGAGCCATGGAGTGGAGAGAGCCTCTAGCTCCATTGGTTTACTGAGATATATCCGTATATCTCACCCCGTGTTTGGGGGACCACATTTCAGGTCACTATGAGCCGGGAGGAGCTTCGGGCAAGAAGCCCGTATAGTGGACGTTGGATTGGCATGCGGTGCATTGGATTGCATGACCTTTTGGAGGAGTTTATGGAGTGCACATAGCATACCATTAGTATTTTGAGACTTAGGTCATGAACATATTGCATGATGTTATTTCCATGCTTTTGTTAGTGTTCATGGTCATATGCTAAGTCTTGTTTATGTTTTATTATTCATGGCTTGGATAACTGTATATTTTGAGTGAGCATGGGACTTGTCCATTGCCACATTCATAGCCTTGAGGTCTTGATGAGTTATGTTGTAAAAATGGTCCATATTTGCATGTAAATGGCCATTATTTTGAGAATGTTGTAAATGATGTTCAACTTAAGGAAATCGAATGATGGAAGGGCCTAGAGCCTACATTAGGACATGATTATGTGTTATGTGGAGTACCAAGGGGTTAGGGATGGATTACACACCCTTTTTGGGGCTCAAAACTGCTGTAATCTGTCATTTTGCTGCATAGTAATCGATTACCCAAGCATGGTAATCGATTACCATGCAACAGGGGACGAAAAATTGGCTACTGTCTGCACTGGTAATCGATTACTGGCCTTTGGTAATCGATTACCATGTGAGGTAATCGATTACCCAAAGTTGGTAATCGATTACCAGAACAGAGGATGAAGAATTTTGGCTACTGCCTCATTTTTGACAGGTGGTAATCGATTACCACCCACTGGTAATCGATTACCACAGTGTAATTTTCGAAAATTCAGTTTTTTCTAGACTAAAAGAAAGGGGTATAACTTGATGGGTAGCACTCCAAATGATACGCGGTTTGAAACCACGCGTAGACAACGTAATGGACTATAACTTGGTAAAATGAGAGAGTAAGATGGTGAGTTTAAATGAATTGAATAAAAGCAAAGATTTATGATGTTAGAAAGTGTATGATTCCGCAAATGGCATTTACAATTATAGTGTGGTTGTAATTGATTACGGAGAATGTACTGATGTAAAAGAAAAGGACTTTGTTAAAAGAAAAATTTGCCCGTAATTTAATTAACCTAATCACTGTGATTGTAACTGCGCTTAATATCATAATCAATGTTAACAATACCGGTGTACAACGGGCTGTTACATTTTATGGTATCAGAGCAGTTTTGTTTAGGGAACTATGATTGTTATGTATGCTGTATCTTGTGTGCCATAGCTATCTGTGAACTATTTATGATTAATGTATATGTGATTCCTCAGTGTGGGTCTGATCAACTCATTCCTTTGTGTTACATGTACAGATATCATGAGTAGGGCACGAGGTCGCCGTGGGGCACGTGGTGCAGGTCCTTTGCCACCGGATCCGGTCACTGCAGTACTGAATGCTCTGCAGGCGGAAACGGCTGCAAATAGAAATATGACAGAGAACCTGATGAAAGCTAATCAGGATATGATGCAGGCCTTTATGGCTGAGATGAGGGCGGATAGAGGTCGTCCTAGGAGGGATAATACACCTCCACACACGGCTACGGTGACTCCTACACCGACGCCATCTGTTACTCCTCAACAGGGGGAGAGTGGGGCTAGTCACCACACTGGTGAGGCTAGTCATCATACTACTACTGACCCTAGTTATGTTCCTGATCCATCATCTGTTGCCCAATCTACTGGGGCTGCTGGGCAGGTGCTTGATAATGCTGACGATGAGCGTAGGCTCATATCTTTTAGGAAACATAAGCCACCCGCATTTCTGGGGTCAAGGGACCCAAAGGAGGTTACTGCTTGGTTGAGGGGTATGGATAAGATTTTTCAAGTTATGAGATGCCAAGATCCGCAGAAGTTGTTATATTCTGTTTATATGCTGGAGGGTGATGCCCAGGAGTGGTGGGACAATGTGTCTCGCCCATTTATTATTCAGGGTGAGGTTCTGACTTGGACTATGTTTGAAGGATTATTTCATGAAGAATATTTTCCCCGCGATGTTCGGGAGGCAAAGCAAGGTGAATTCGATAATCTGGTACAGGGAGTTATGACTGTGGATGCCTATGTGGCGAAATTTAATGAGCTTGTGAAGTTTGCTAACTATGGAGGTACTCTACCTACTCCGGAATTCTTGTCAGCTAAATTTCAAAGAGGGCTGAGTGAGAAGATTGCAAAGAGAATGTCAAATACAGCGGTGAGGAACTTTGCTGATTTGGTGACCCAATGTAAGAGGGTCGAGACTGTTTATGGGAGGTATCCGAAATCTGATTCGGCAAAAGAGCAAGATGTTAAGAGGACACCTGGTCCTTCTGGTAATACTAACAGAGGAGGTTTTAACAATAATAATAGAGGTAGGGGGTTGCATGTAAGGCAGCCTCCTGGTCAGTTCAAGAGGGGTGGAAATACTGGTGGTGGTGGTGCTTCGAACAGATATTTTACCCCACAATGTGGGAAGTGTGGGAAATACCACAGAGGTGTATGTGGTGCTGGTACGTCGAACTGTTTTAGATGTGGTCAGAGTGGCCACTTTGCTAGAAATTGTCCATCTTCTTCGGGGCAGGCTGCGAATCTGCAGGCCTTGCCGCCAGCTACTACTACTACTGCTGCTCCTATTGCTGTTGTTCCTACTGTGGGACGAGTTTATACTACAAATGCACAACGTACTGAAAAGGCTCCGAATTTGGTTAAAGGTATAATTTTTCTATCTAATGTTGATTTATCTGTATTGTTTGATTCGGGAGCAACACATTCATTTGTGGCGGACTATGTGGCTAAGGCGTTGGACTTAAAGGTAACCCGGATGGTTCCTCCGATGCGTATTACTACCGCTACAGGAGAGGTTAGTGAGTCGTCTTGGATTTGCGAAGATGTGAAGTTCACCTATTTAGGCAGGGGTTACACCATTGATTTAATTATCTTACCCCTGGCCTCTGTCAATTTGATTTTGGGGATGGATTGGTTGTCTCGGAACTGCGCAATGATTGATTGCTGCGGAAAGAGGTTGTTGCTATCTCACGAGAGGCCGTCTGTTTGTCCGTCTTTGTATTTGTCTGTTAGTCAAACTGTGAAAGCCTTGAAGGCTGGAGATTTGGGTTATGTCTTGTTGGGCGGATTGGTAGGTGACAAAAAGGAGGAGATTTCTTCGATTCCGGTTGTTAACGAGTTTGAGGACGTATTTCCTGATGAGATACCGGAATTCCCGCCTGAGAGAGAGATTGAATTCTCGATTGACCTACTGCCTGGTGTGGGGCCGATCTCCTTGGCTCCATACCGGATGTCGCCACTGGAGTTGGCTGAATTGAAGAAACACATTGAAGAACTATCTGCGAAAAATTTTATTAGGCCGAGTGTGTCCCCGTGGGGAGCACCGGTGATATTTGTAAAGAAAAAGGATGGTAGCATGAGATTGTGCACTGACTACCGACAGCTGAATAAAGTGACTATTAAGAACCGGTACCCATTACCGCGTATTGATGATTTATTAGATCAGTTGAGGGGTGCCTGTGTGTTTTCAAAGATTGATCTCCGGTCCGGATATCACCAGATTCGGATTAAACCGGAGGATGTACCTAAAACAGCTTTCCGATCCAGATATGGACATTTTGAGTATCAAGTGATTCCTTTTGGGCTTACTAATGCCCCGGCGGTGTTCATGGACTATATGAACCGCATTTTCAAACCGTATTTGGACCAGTTTGTAATTGTGTTCATTGATGACATTTTGATCTATTCTAAGAGTAAAGAGGAGCACATGGACCATTTGAGGACTGTGTTGCAGGTGTTGAAAGACAAGAAACTGTATGCTAAACCGTCTAAGTGTGAATTCTGGTTGTCTGAGGTGCAATTCTTGGGTCATGTCATTTCTGCAAGTGGTGTTGCAGTGGATCCAAGCAAGATTGAAGCGGTGAGTGACTGGGAACGACCTAAGACTGTGACTGAGATTAGAAGTTTTCTGGGGCTTGCTGGCTATTATCGCCGATTTATTCAGGGATTTTCTGCAATGGTTCTACCGTTGACCCGATTGACACGAAAGGATACTCCTTTTGTGTGGACCCAGGAATGTGAGGACTGTTTTCTGCTACTTAAAGAGAAATTGACTACTGCTCCGGTGTTGACTCTACCTGATCCGGAGGGTGAGTTTGTATTATATTGTGATGCTTCTAAGAAAGGTTTAGGGAGCGTGCTGATGCAAGAAGGAAAAGTGATTGCATATGCGTCTAGGCAGTTGAGGCCACATGAAGAAAATTATCCGACGCACGACTTGGAGTTAGCTGCTATTGTGTTTGCCTTGAAAATTTGGAGGCACTTTCTGTATGGGATGAAATTCGCTGTGTTTAGCGACCATAAAAGCTTGAAATATTTATTTGATCAGAAGGAGCTGAATATGAGGCAGCGTAGATGGGTTGAATTTTTGAAAGATTATGACTTTGAGCTGAAATACCACCCTGGAAAGGCTAATGTTGTGGCAGATGCACTGAGTAGGAAGTCTGTCAATTTATCTCATATGATGATGTGGGACAATGAAGTGATTGAGCAATTCCGTGATATGAAAATAACGGATTTCTTTGCAGGAAGAATGTGTGATATGGAGTTGACTCGGATTGAGAACGAGCTGCACGAGAAGATTAAAGAGACTCAAATCAGAAATGAAAGTATAAAGTACTTGAAAGGCCAGAGTGGCATATCTGTTAATGAACAGGGATTATTGTTATATCAGGGCAGGATTGTTGTGCCCAAGGAACTGGCAGAGGAGGTCATGACTGAGGCCCATAAGGGTCAATATGCTATCCACCCAGGTGCCACAAAGATGTACCAAGATTTGAAAGTTAAGTTCTGGTGGCCTGGGATGAAAAGGGATGTTGCCGAGTACGTATCTAAGTGCTTGGTTTGTCAGAAAGTGAAAATAGAGCATCAGAAACCTGCTGGATTACTTCAGCCGCTGGATATACCTGAATGGAAATGGGAGAGTATTTCAATGGATTTTGTTGTGGGATTGCCGCGAACTCAAGCTGGTTATGATTCGATTTGGGTTATTGTGGACCGACTTACGAAGTCTGCACATTTTCTACCAGTACGAGTAGATTACACCACAGAGAAGTTGGCTACACTGTATGTAAAGGAGATTGTTAGACTCCATGGGATACCGATTAGCATTGTTAGTGATCGGGACCCGAAGTTTACTTCACGATTTTGGGGAGCTTTGCAGCAGGCTTTTGGCACTCAGCTTCGACTGAGCACTGCTTATCACCCGCAGACTGATGGTCAGACTGAGAGGACCATACAGACACTTGAGGATATGCTGAGAGCATGCACACTGGAACAGGGTAATGCTTGGGATAAGTACTTACCACTGGTGGAATTTTCTTATAATAACAGTTTTCATTCCAGTCTGGGTATGGCACCATATGAGGTTTTATATGGCAGGAGGTGTCGTACGCCCACTTGTTGGACTGAGGTAGGCGATAAAGAAAGATTTGGTCCGGATTTTGTGCAGGAAACGACGGTGCAAATTGAAATGATCAGAGAAAAGTTGAAACAGGCACAGAATCGACAGAAGAGCTATTATGACAATAAGCATAGACCGCTGGAATTTGAGGAAGGTGACCATGTTTTTGTACGTTTGTCGCCGGTCACAGGTGTTGGCCGTGCGTTGGGTGTGAGGAAGCTGAGTCCACGGTTTATTGGGCCATATCAGATTATGAAAAGAGTAGGATTGGTGGCCTATCAGCTTGCCTTACCCCCGCAGTTGTCTAATTTACATGATGTTTTTCATGTGTCGCAGTTGCGACGTTATGTTCCGGATGAATCACATGTGGTGATGCCGGATAATATTGAAATCAGGGAGAACTTGAAGACTCCCATTGGTCCTATTGCAGTTTTGGATCGCAGTGAAAAGCGATTGAGAAGTAAAGTGATTCCCATGCTGAAGATTCAGTGGGAAGGCCGCACACCTGAGGAGGCTACTTGGGAGCGGGAGGACGAGATTCTCCGGCTGTATCCTGAGTTAGTGAGCAGGTATGATTTAATTTTGCGGACAAAATTTCAAAAAGGTGGGGTGAATATAACACCTCAAATATTTAAATGTGTATTTTAATGATATATTGAGAAATGAAAATTGATGGATTAGTGA
The DNA here is from genome assembly GCA_032173675.1 of Gastrolobium villosum. Classification (NCBI taxonomy): domain Eukaryota; kingdom Viridiplantae; phylum Streptophyta; class Magnoliopsida; order Fabales; family Fabaceae; genus Gastrolobium; species Gastrolobium villosum. Next base: position 20,717 of record JAVKPL010006766.1, read on the forward strand.
AAATCCAAGGATTATGGCCAAAAAGGGCAAAAAGGGCAAAACAGTAAACTGCCAACCGTGTGTTAGGAGGCTTAAATACTGAGTTAGAGATTTCAAATGACAAAAATAATGCTGAAAATGGAATCAGGGCGAAAAATTGAGTAAATAGTCAAATTTGGGAAAAATTGATGAATAGTGAATTTTTAGTGTTAAAATACTGAGGTGTGAGTGTACCGATAGGTGTGAAATTTTTATCATTATTTTGGAGAAATAAAAATATGTCATGGACTGGAAAAATATTTAGATTAAGGATTTGTGATCGGAATTTTTATCGGAGTTAAAGTTAGATCGCGTGTGGGACCCGTGTGACCGAAGTCACTTGGCCCCACCTCCTTTTCTTCCTTCTTTTCCTTCTTTCCTCCTTCTTCATCCGTGCGCTCACAGTGAGAAAAAGAGCCAAAGTCACCATTTTCTTCCATTTCTTCCCATTTCTTCATTTCTCCACCGAATCGCTTGATTTTGGTGTTGAAATCTATCGTAAACAACCTTCCAAAGCCATTGGTAGCACTTAGAAGCCTTGAATCCACCTCTTTGGCCGCGTTTTTGAGCAACTCAGATTCGACCCACTTTGATTTTTGGAGATTTCTTGGAGTTTTGATCTTCAAATGGTTTAGTGAAGCCTTGGTAGTGATCATACAACACATTGTAAGTATATTTGTGGTCTTTTGATGGTTGATTTCTTAGATCTATGAATTTGTGTTCAAAGCTTTGATTTTAGATGTGTGATGATAGAGAGCCCAAATGGAAAAATGCTATTAGATGAAAAGGCCTTAGAATCATGTTTGTAAGCTAGAAATGCTATGTTAAATTTTGGTGAAAAATATAGGTTTTTAACTTAGAGGAATTTGAAGAATTTTGATGAAAAATGAGTTTTGTGTAATTTGGATTTGATGATTGTTGTAGGGTGCCTCACACGGTTGGAATTGTGAAAAGTTGATTTGGAGCATACGTTTGGAACGGTATTGCTCGTGTTAAGGTAAACTCTTGGAACTTGGGTTTAATCCCTAGTGAGCTCCACCACACCTAGAGGAAGGTTGTGGTTGGATTATGTGGTTATGACATGATGTGTTTATGTGCTTGTATGCATATTGCTTGTATTGTGTGAAAATTGTGTGGTCACTGGCCAGTTGACGAGTGGAGTTTGGACATCCGCTGGATTCATCCTTGTGAGAATGCCAGTCGGGTATTGCCGTGGAGTCGACTCTGGGAGCGGCGCCAGGATGATCCAAACGTGGGACGTCCGCCGGATAGGGCTCATGAGGAGTTCCGGTTGGGTATTGCCATGGAGTCTTCTCAACCATGGGAGAGGCGCCAGGACTGTCTCGGGAGTTATATGATGGAGTCCTTGAACATGAATCCATGAGTGGATGTTCTTGGGTGTCTCCAGGAGGATGGTGATATTGTCTTACTTGCATATCATATTATGTCATTTTGATACATTTTAGTGAGCCATGGAGTGGAGAGAGCCTCTAGCTCCATTGGTTTACTGAGATATATCCGTATATCTCACCCCGTGTTTGGGGGACCACATTTCAGGTCACTATGAGCCGGGAGGAGCTTCGGGCAAGAAGCCCGTATAGTGGACGTTGGATTGGCATGCGGTGCATTGGATTGCATGACCTTTTGGAGGAGTTTATGGAGTGCACATAGCATACCATTAGTATTTTGAGACTTAGGTCATGAACATATTGCATGATGTTATTTCCATGCTTTTGTTAGTGTTCATGGTCATATGCTAAGTCTTGTTTATGTTTTATTATTCATGGCTTGGATAACTGTATATTTTGAGTGAGCATGGGACTTGTCCATTGCCACATTCATAGCCTTGAGGTCTTGATGAGTTATGGTGTAAAAATGGTCCATATTTGCATGTAAATGGCCATTATTTTGAGAATGTTGTAAATGATGTTCAACTTAAGGAAATGAATGATGGAAGGGCCTAGAGCCAACATTAGGACATGATTATGTGTTATGTGGAGTACCAAGGGGTTAGGGATGGATTACACACCCTTTTTGGGGCTCAAAACTGCTGTAATCTGTCATTTTGCTGCATAGTAATCGATTACCCAAGCATGGTAATCGATTACCATGCAACAGGGGACGAAAAATTGGCTACTGTCTGCACTGGTAATCGATTACTGGCCTTTGGTAATCGATTACCATGTGAGGTAATCGATTACCCAAAGTTGGTAATCGATTACCAGAACAGAGGATGAAGAATTTTGGCACTGCCTCATTTTTGACAGGTGGTAATCGATTACCACCCACTGGTAATCGATTACCACAGTGTAATTTTCGAAAATTCAGTTTTTTCTAGACTAAAAGAAAGGGGTATAACTTGATGGGTAGCACTCCAAATGATACGTGGTTTGAAACCACGCATAGACAACGTAATGGACTATAACTTGGTAAAATGAGAGAGTAAGATGGTGAGTTTAAATGAATTGAATAAAAGCAAAGATTTATGATGTTAGAAAGTGTATGATTCCGCAAATGACATTTACAATTATAGTGTGGTTGTAATTGATTACGGAGAATGTACTGATGTAAAAGAAAAGGACTTTGTTAAAAGAAAAATTTGCCCGTAATTTAATTAACCTAATCACTGTGATTGTAACTGCGCTTAATATCATAATCAATGTTAACAATACCGGTGTACAACGGGCTGTTACATTGCACACCATGCTCATTCTCCCTAAATCCCACTCCTAGCTACTTGACTTTTTACATAGCAATTTTCCGACATTTTCCTTTAAAATTTTCATAGATTTAGTGGCATTAAATTCCATACAACTTGAAAAATATAAAACATTGTAGATGGTATATAAAGAAGGTTGGTGAAAAGAACTACCCAAATAAATCAATTAATCCAACGCAACTCTACTTTTCATGGTTTGGTTTGAGTGGATTAGGTTTTGAGCCTTTAGGTTTTGTTTATTAGATGATGTAATAAAAAATCAGGTTGAGGCCTTAACCCAAAACACCCCAACCTATTCTACAACCCTAGTAATAATAACAAACATAAGAAAGCGTAATCTTAAGCAAACATTATACATATATATATATATATATATATATATATGCTAACCAGGCTACTTTCTCTATGATTGCAGACCTTATGGGTGAACATTTTACAAGACAAAGAACATATAAATAATATTGAAATGCGCTTTATATTGGCGAATGTGCATGCTGCAACAAATGAGTAGAGAAGGCGCAAGTGCAGCTTTAAATCCATATTAGACAGATCATAGGTGCCTAGGGATCAGGACAAACTTAAATGTATAACGTCACACACCAAATAAAACCCTCTAATTCTCTGCACTTTTTTCTTTCATTCATTAAAACAGACAACCATTTAAGAAAACAATGCTAATGAGCCTATTTAAACGAACATCGATAGGTTGGACAAAGAAAATTCTGAAGCAGCGGTGCTATTTACAACATACAATATTTTTTGTCATAGAATACGATATTTAATGAAGAGAGCCTAGAGAAGTGGTAAAACTACTCTTTTGTTACCAAAAGATCAAGGGTTCTAATCTAGGAGACAACCTCTTTTTGCAAAAATGTAAGGGTAAGGCTGAGTATGAGGATTTTCTGATCCCACCCTCGCAAGTTAGGGTTTCATGGAGAGCTCTTAACATAATATTTAAAACAGAGAACTACACAAACGACAAGAAAACATAAGCTAGAGAAAAATAAATACCCAGTGAGGAGAGTTGGAAGCCTGAGCTTCATACGATTGCGAATCTGTTCGGCAAGAGACTCAACCAAAGCAATTCTACCAAGCTTGCTTTGAGGGGCTCCGGTCAATATAGATTTCAAACTTTCAGTTTCAGCTCGCCAAGCAGTTTCCAACGAGCTCTCAGATGCACCACTCCCAGACTGAGCAGAAGCTATAGAAACAGATTGGCCTATCAAAGCAACCCATGGAATATCAGAGGTTTTTGGTGGTCCCTGGTTCAATAGGAGAGCCTGCACCGCTGCAAGGGCTTTTGAGTCTGTAGCTGCCTGATCAATTTTACTGATAACACCAACTGTTCTGGTGGCTACAATTGAAACCCACAAAAAAAGTTTGATGAACCAGTATTATAAGGATATGATTAGGTAAAACACGAGAAAGGAATTTCTAAACTTGAGAGGTTTAATAGTGTCTAGGACCAACCCTTTCAAAAGCTTAAGTTGTTAGGTGCAAGTTCATAAATGACGTATATCTGTAAAGCACACCCTCATGCAAGTGCCATTTGGGCTAAAAAATGTAGAAGTATAGACAAGGCACAGGCTCACCCCGCCTTGTGCAGAAACTCAACTTAATTTAGAAAAATGGAGGTGGCGAGGATCAACTCTTCAAAAAGCTTAATTTGTTGGGTGGAGGGCTCAAGATTGGTTTTACATCTCCGACAAAACAGCTATAAATTTCGTTGTTGGGGCATTGGGGAGGGGGAAAGAAGGAAGAAAAAAAAAGTTGAAAACTTACATTCTGCATCATACTCCTTTGCCACTCTAAGGGCCCGCGATGATGAAATTTCAGGTGCCTGAGCACCAGGAACTACTACCAGTAAAATTGCATCATTGTGCTCAACATATTCACTGATCTAAAGAAGATGAAAAAGAAGACATCAAACTTCTCTGCAAAGAAAGCACCTAAAAAACAACCATAGATCTAAGAAATAATTTTAATTAAAATACCAATCATCATCAATTTAGAATGTCAGGTTGTAATTGGCCACAACATACTCGATTATGAAACTAAAAAAATTTAGGAAAAGATAACTTATAACTACTTACTATTTTGTCATCCATTATCCGCTGGTCCAATCCAGGCAAGTCAATCAATTTCAATGGAGGTGCTGTAGAATTTCAGAACAGAACAAAATGCATTAGTCTAACAATGCCCATGCATGTAAACATTTATGTTACATGTTCGATCCCCCCACCCGGGGGAATAAACTAATGCTTATTTTGTTTATTTTATTTTCCTAAAAACCCGTCCAAAGCCTATTTATTCATAAATAAAGGGAGGGAGCAATATATTATATGACAATGGACATACCAGTACTGGTGCGTAGTTTCAGATATATTTCATCACGGCTCCTACCAGATGAACCTTTGCTTAGTCTATCCTGTAGAGAATGTCGAAGGGCACCTATGATAATGAAAACAAAAAAAACTAAGACGATCAGAAACATGATATTTTTTAAACAAAATGTGGTGGAAAATGAGTATGTAAATGAAGTTAGAACGAGGTAAAGTTCATACTTGCAGAAACCTGTTGAGATTTATTATCAATTTGGAGGATGATGGACTTGCTGTTTAAAGAGGTATCTCTATTCAATTCAATGCTAATGGGAGCCCTGGTAGCACCATTTTCACCGGTTGGCTGCAGTTTATAACCACCGATTTAAACGGTAAATAAAGAAAGATTAAAGAGAAAGAGAGAAGATGATAATATTGGAAATAAGAAATACCAAAACAGGATGTCCAATCAAGCTATTCAAGGCAGCAGATTTTCCAGCACCCTGATCCACCAGTACCAGAATTGTTTGTTTTAGTACGGATCCAAAAGAGTGACACAGTTGGTGTGTAATTTGCAATCAGTTCTCACGCTGAAATCAAAAATGTAGAAGAAAAGACTTACGACATTGCCAAGAGCAACGACATTGAGGAAAGTTGAAGGGCGCTTGGGGTCGTCAACATCGTCGTCGGCGAGGACAGCGCCGGCTTGGCGCATAGAATCGGAGAGCTGAACCAATTCGTCGATTGCCTCCATCGGATCTGATCTGACGGTGAAGCAACTAGTTAGGTTTCCGACGCCACAAATTTAATTTCGACGTAACGAAAGCGTTTCTTTTGGTTTGGGCGTCAAGGAAATGAGAACTAGACTCTTAACCAAATTGAAATTAAATCATCAACTGCTATGCTTATTATGATGTTATGATGCACCACCACACACACACACTCTCTCTCTCTCATGCGGTTGCGATTGAGATTTCTATTTCAACTTCTTGTTTAATTTTTCTTCTTCCTTTTTGTTACCACTGACATGCCTCTATTTCGCGCTTTTTACCTTGCTCAGCGGTACCAGCACCACTACCATAATGAGAATAATCATTTTATTTATTCTCATTAGCAAAATAACAACTTGTGAATCACATTTCTATTTCTAATACCCCTGTTTATGAAAAGAGAAAATATCAATACCTTCCCTTAATTGAATAAAATTAAATTTTGTTTATGCCAGCATTTTTATACTTTATACAACTTCAGTTCTTATAAAAGTTTAATCTGATCTCAAAACTTATTAAGCTAAATAAATGGTTGAGAAAATATTAAATATTTATAATTTTATTTATATTACACTAGTTAAACTAGTGAATCATGACTTGTGTTTTACACTCCGGCTATTTTTATATTTTTTTACTCAAATACATTAAATTTTATTTTTTATAATAAGAATAATTTCGTGTTCAGAAATAAAAAAATAGGTAAAATTCGTGATCCAAACAACATGCAGAGAATAACATGCTAAAGGGAAGATTAAGAATGTGCAATAACATACGACAATCTAGATAAAAATATTTGTTAATGAATGCGTAGCTTAAAGATTTGGCTTTATAAAGGAAAATGAAATCTAAGCGGAAAAAAAAAATCAGGTAAAGTGAAGAGTTAAAAAGGTAATTATTAAGAGATTGTAATCCATCAACAAACTCCTTGGTAGGGTATTTTGGCAAGTATACCTAAGCAACTTGAAATGAGTTTTTTTTTTTTTTGGTAACATGTTTGGACTAAACAAAGCCCCTGAACTGGGTTTTCAATTTGCCTACAAGAGTTAAAAAAATTTGGGTAGCAAAATTCTTTCCGCAGCCAACTTGATTTCTTTGCAAAATTTCTTATTTCGCAACCATTTTGAGGGTCGTATTTTGGGGTTTGATGGGAAAAGTAAAAGTTGAGTTCATATTTTGGGTTCAAGAAAACCATTTGGATAACAATAATAATTGTTGAAACAATGACATCAATTAAGTTCCTTTTACAAACTGTCATTTTGGGCAAGAGTTGATCAGATTCAAAAAATAAAAAGGGTTAATTTTGTAATTGAAACCCATTTTCCCATTTAGAAAATTTAAATCAATTTTTCTGGTAATATTTTGGTCTACCAAATAATTTTTTTAAATTTTTCCACTAATTTTAGTTTACAACCATTTTCC
>JAVKPL010006767.1:0-28010 GCA_032173675.1 Gastrolobium villosum
CAATTAATGTTTCAATCATCAATGACAATATATCAATTACCAATCACAATTAATGTACCGATCACAATTCATTTTGATTGGTACATTAATTGTAATTGGTAATCAGATCTATGGATATCATGCCCAATCGCATTCTCACTTCATCAAAAAAAAAAAATTTTTTTTCATTACTTACACTTTCTCTGATAATTTTTTTATTATTCACAAAATCAAAATGACTAGATTAACCTAATATTTAAGAGTTAAAGGTGGATTTGAATTACAAATATCACAAGCAAGATAAGTGGGGTTTTTGACCCTTTTGCCCTTCATTAATTAATTAATAATCATTTTTCCCCTTATCCAAAACTATCAACCAATCTGCCCCTATTTAATCGATAAACTTGAAGATTTAATCGATTAAATGGTCAAAACTGGAAAATTTTGTTGACTTAAAGATTTAATCGATTAAATCTTCAACTTAATCGATTAAATCTCCTTCTTAATTGATTTAATCAATCAAAATTTATATTTGACCGATTAAATATCCCAAATGAGCGTGAAAACATTGATTGAATGAGACAAACACGGTATTGGAGGTTATTTGAATTTCATGTCATAGGAGTTAATTGCAATTTGTATTTAATAGTTAATTTTGATTTGTATTTGAATTTATATTTTTGCGTGTGTATTTTTATTTATTTTTTAATATAATTCTTATTTTATTTTTAATTTAGATTAATCATCGTAATGTTATTTTAAAGATAAAACGTAATTAATACAAATTAAGAAAGTATTTTGAAAATACTAACTAACGTGCAAATGCACATTGTTTGCGCCTTTAGTCTCAAAATTAAGATTTATTTTATTTCTGTACCAAAAAAAAAAGATTTATTTTATTTTTTCAATAACGAAGGCTTATAAATAGGTCGCTGTTGAGTAGCCAAGCATACAACTATTACCACATAGAATCAAAAGAGAAGAGAAGAAAAGAAAGTAGCCGTTAGCGATGGAAAAAAGAAATTCAAATCTGGGGGAGAGAAAGATGAGGGAACCGTGTGATCTTGTAGTTTTTCGTGACTTTCTTGGTAACGAAAAACAACTGCTAGAATTGGGAGATTACTCTGTTCTCAAAGAAGGTTCATCATCATCATCAAAGAAACTCAAAGGTGAAATCTTTGAGGAGGCTGAATTTCCATCGGCAATTAAAGAGAAGATTCAAGAGATGGGGAGGATTCGAAAAGGAAAAGGAAAGAGAAAGAGAGAGACCACTGCTTATGATGTTTCGTCGAGTTGTCATGCGACAACAACGTTAACAAGATCGAAGGAGGATGAAGTTGCTGAAATCCTCGTTGAACTTTCAACTCTGATGTTGGAGTTCGAAAGTTTCTCTGTGACCCCATTAATGTGGGGACGAAAGAAGAAAAGATCTCCCATTCCCATTACTCGTCGTCGTCTTCACCAACACCAACACCAAGGTGAAATTGTTGACAATGCTGAATTGCCATCGGCAATTAAAAAGAAGATTCAAGAGATGGGAGGTTCTGAAGTGAAGTTGGTGATTCAGAAATCACTCTTCAAGACTGATCTGTCACCAAAACATGGGCGTTTCTCAATCCCAGTTCAGAAAATGGAAAAGGAAGCAAAGAATTTTGTAACGGAAAGAGAGGAGTCACACATGGCAGAACGTCAACAAGTACAAAATCATCAAAGGCTTGCTGGATTGCCAGTGTTTGTAATGGATCCCAGTCTTAAATATTACAACATGCATTTGAAGAAATGGAAAATGGAGAAAGCTGTGGTTTACAACATCACCAACGGATGGATGGATCTTGTGCGCAATAACAATCTCAGAGTCAACGATACTGTGCAGTTGTGGTCTTTTCGACTTAACGACCAGTTGCGTTTTGTTTTTGTCAAGCTTTGAGAAAATCTTATGATGTTCGTTTTTTTGTAATGTAACTTTGTTATTGAGAACCTCTTGTTCCTATGAGAAACCTATGTTTGCAGTGTGTTCTGCCTTATGATTCTTTTTTTCTTTTTCTGTACTTTCTTTCTTTTTCTGTAATTTTTTTCTGTCCTTGTAATGTAATCAATATTGTTTCTCGGCACACAAATATACTTGGCTTTCTTTTCAATTCTAAATCCCTAATCCCTCGTTCTTTAACTTGCAACTCGTAATTGACGATGGCAAACGAACATTGGCGGTGTAAGAACCCGCACCGCTAATTCAGGTAATTAGTGAATTAATTATGATAATTAGGAAATGATTCCATAATTGACCTTAATAATTATTATTGGGCTTAAATAATTATATTGAGTGAGTAAAAATGCTGAAAGTCACTTTTCGGAAGAAAAAAAAACGCAGATACCTGTAACATCCCACATAATTAGTAAAATACATAAGTGTTATAATGAGATAGATGCATGTGTATGTTTGATGGCTTGCGAATTGTTTGATCTTTATCCTTGGATGAGACTAAGGTAAGTATTTAAATTAAATAGGAGAGTACATATGTAGACATGTGAGTTTTACCATATGAGTAATTTGATTGTGTGTTATAAGGCTTTGATGTTTAAAGGGCTTGGGAAGTGGGCTAGTGTGTGGACTTGTCATCTTCAAACTTGTCTTGTTGGACCCTTGTGTGTGATGGCCGATGGCCCAAAGAGGTCCTTGGACCTAACTTATTCAGCCCAATGTTGTACCTACACTTATCTCCCTTAAAGCCTTGTCCTACAAGGTTGTTTGTGTGCCAAGGAAATTTCACATGGCAAGAGTAATCTTTTTCCCACTCATTCATGCGCATAGGAGGATGGATAAGCATTAGAAAATCTTCCAACTTTCCCCATGCATGACCGCCACATCACTCTTAGCTTGTGCACCATTTGACTTCAACTTCATTGCATGGAAGACACTTGTACTCCTTAGCATCATTTTGGGCTGCATACTCCTCACCATAGGCGCACATGAAGAGGACTTAAATCAGATTTCCTTATGACACAAATCTGTCTTGCTTGTTGACTTGGAGAACCACCTTACACCTTCCATCATGAGCCTGAAATGTGCAGATTTCTGCATGCTTTTGCAGTCCATCATGAACCAAATCTGTCCCTTGCCTCCACATGCAACAAAAGAAGGATTTTTGGGCAGATTGCATGTGCTTTGAGTGGAGGAGAAATCTGCCAACTCCTTCCACTCCACCTTGTGCGCATGACTTGGTTGCTTGTGTGAAAAATTCTGACTTAGGTAGCATCATTCAGATCTAAACCTCTCCCTTTCACCTCCTTGCATGTGCATAGAGTATACAAGAAGCAAACCCTTGCTTGTTTTGACCAAGTGTGCAGCCCCACCTTCACAAGAAATCAGAAATCTTCATGATGCCTCATCATTCCAACCTCTCCTCACTTTCCCTTTAAGTTTTGCGCACAAGGAAGGGCTGGCCTCATGTTACAAGTGCAGCCAACTTCCTTCCTCATTCCCTCACTCTCAAAGCCGTGCATTATAGGAACCATAGGAGAAAGAAAAACTTTGCTAAGACATCTCACTCACTCACCTCTCAACCGTGGTCTAAGACATCAAGTGATGCGTGAACAGAGAAAGGACCCGAGCTGCTTCTATCCACAATGGAGGCTTCACTTGATGACCCGAGCTGGACCGTGTGCACCTCTTCCCCACCAATACTGCATCATTACCCACCCCATTTACAGGCACCTTGTCCGCAAGGTCAAAAGATGGGTAAGCCTTCCGAAGATCGCACTCAAATTCCCAAGATGCGTCCTCTAGGAAAGAATGAGACCATTGGATTAACAGCTGCTTCTGACGACGATGCCGCCCCACCCAACGAGAATCCAACACAGCAAGTGGCTCCTGGACAGGCCTATTCTCCACACTGTCCACAGGTAAGTCAACAGAAACCGGAACATCAGACCCATGAAACTTCTTCAAAACCGAGACATGGAATGAGGGATGAATCTTACACCCCAAAGGCAACTCCAACCGATAAGCAACCGGACTGAGGACAGCCGCAACCGGAAATGGCCCAAAGAAACGCTTTGCCAACTTATGATTCGAACGACGAACCACAGAAACCTGTCGATGGGGTTGAAGCTTGAGTAACACTAAGTCCCCAACCTGAAAGCTTCTATCCACACGTCGTTTATCAGCGTAAAGCTTCATACGTTGCTGAGCCCGACGTAAACACCTCTTCAAAGCCGCTAACAACTCATTTCGCTCTGTCAATGCCGCATCTAGAGCTACAACCGGAGCCAACCCACGAGGGTAGAAAGGCAACGAAGGAGGAGGCTTACCATACAAGGCCTGAAACGGCGACATTCCAATGGAAGAATGAACAGCCGTATTATAATGCAGTTCAGCCCAAGAAAGCAACTGGAACCAAATGGTGTCCTTGTGATGACAGTAAGCACGTAAATACTGCTCCAGGTAGCGATTGGTCACTTCCGTCTGCCCATCCGTTTGCGGGTGGTAAGCAGAGCTCATTTTCAATTTAGTACCACTTAGAGCGAACATGTGTTGCCAAAAACGAATCAAAAATATGCTATCTCGATCCGAAACAAGGGACCGAGGGAAACCGTGGAGTTTAACAACCATGTCCACAAACAACTGGGCAGCCATGATAGCTGTAAACCGAGTGGGAAGCGCACCAAAATGTGCGAATTTGGTGAGTCTATCCACAACCACCAAAATACCCGAAAAACCACGAGACACAGGTAAGCTAACAACGAAATCAAGAGACAATTCCTCAAAGGCACCTTCAGGGATCGGCAAAGGCTGCAGCAAGCCTGCTGGAGCGGTGTTCACCGGTTTGATAGCTTGACAAATAGCACAATTCCTCACAAACATACGTACATCAGTCCTCATATCAGGCCAAAAGAAGGTAGCTGATAAACGAAGTAGAGTCCGTAAATAACCAGCATGGCCCCCAACCAATGAACAATGGGCCTCATGAAGCAATGCCGGTTTAAGACCCGAATCAGAGCTCAACAGAAAACGCTTACCATGAAACAAAATACCATCCTTAATAGAGATGGAAGAATTTACCTGCTGACCTTGGGCAAGTCGGTTATGAATCAGACGCAACTCAGGAGAACAGCCATTCTCCTTCTTTATCTGCTCTAACATATCGAAAGAAGGCTCCGATAACGCCGCCAAGCAAGAAGCAACCACAACCGGTTCATGCTGGCGAGATAAACCATCAGCTACCAAATTAGAAGAACCAGGTTTATACTCTACAGTGAACGAATACCCCATGAGCTTTGAAACATATTTATGTTGTTCAGGGGTTTGAATGGTCTGAGAAAGTATCTCTCGTATGCTTTGATGATCAGTACGGATGACAAAGTGGGATCCAAGTAAATACGGCCTCCACTTTTTCACAGCCTCAACAATTGCATAGAGCTCGCGGACGTAAGTGCTAGCAGCAACCATACGAGGGCCCAATTTCCTGCTAAAATAAGCAATTGGTTTACCCTGCTGCAGCAAGACGGCACCAATACCCGTCGAAGAAGCATCAGATTCGACCACAAAGGGTAGTGAAAAATCCGGCAAAGTAAGAATGGGTGTGGACGACATGGCTTCTTTAAGGGAGGAGAAAGCCACCTGTGCCGACTCAGACCATGTAAACTTATCCGCACTCAACAGGATGGTTAATGGTGCCGCAATTGTAGCATACCCGCGGACAAATCGCCGATAGTAGCCCGTGAGGCCAAGGAAAGCTCGCAGCCCTTTCACAGATGTGGGTTGAGGCCACTGCAACATAGCCACAACCTTCTTCTTATCGGCTTGGACACCCGCAGCCGTAACCACATGCCCCAAATAATCTATCTCAGCAGCTGCAAAAGAACACTTACTAAGCTTGACAAAGAACTGGTGTTGTTGTAAACAAGACAACGTTAACTCCAAATGCTCCACATGATCCGAAACGGATCGACTAAACACCAGAATATCATCAAAAAAAACAATGATAAACTTGCGAAGGAAGGGACGAAAAATGCTGTTCATGGCCGATTGAAACGTCGATGGGGCGTTCGTCAACCCAAATGGCATGACAACAAACTCATAATGACCATCATGGGTGCGAAATGCCGTCTTGAATATGTCTGGCTCATGCACACGAATTTGATGATAACCCGCACGAAGGTCAAGCTTGGAGAACACAGCCGCATGACAAAGTTCATCAAGCAACTCATCAATGGTAGGTATTGGAAAACAATCTCGAACCGTGACCGAATTAAGTGCTCTATAGTCAATGCACATACGCCAAGACCCATCATTCTTCTTAACCAACAAGACCGGAGAAGAAAACGGACTCTTACTTGGTTGTATGTAGCCTGCAGATAAAAGATCTTGAACCTGACGTTCAATCTCAGCCTTCTGGAAATGGGGATACCGATAAGGTTTCACCGAAATAGGTTTTGAACCTTCCAACAAATGAATAGAATGATCAATGCCACGAAATGGTGGTAACATGTGTGGAATGGCAAAAACTCGATAAAACTTCTGCAAAACCTTCCAAATCTCAGCAGGAAGCGAAGATTCCAATGCCAAGAGATCAACTGGAATCTGAGGTGGTGGAGACGATGGTAAGGAAAACGCAAAACAAGTGGCCCGAGAAAGTTGAAATATGGCACCAACCGATAATACCACCTTCTTGTTATTGGCAACAAATTCCATGGAAAGGTTAACATAATCATGTGTTACCTTACCCAAGGATTCAAGCCAAGGCATGCCCAGAATTAGCTGCAATTCACGCAATTCCAAGACCCAAAGATCCACACAGAAGGAAAATCCTTGAATAGTCAAGGCAACTGCCAAGCATTTAGTATTACACAGCATGAAATCACCATTGCCTAAAATCACCTTCATACTCCTGGAATGGGAGAAAGAAAGACCCAACTGCATAGCCAATTCCTTCTGCACAAAGTTGTGGGAACTCCCAGAATCCACCATCACCCGAACCTCCTTATCACCAATAATGGCTGTAAACTGCAATAACTTGGATACAAAATTCATTGACAAAGCATTTAGAACAGCCTCATGTACAGACTGTTGGCCATCCTGCGTCTGCCACACAATGTCCTCCTCATGCTCAACGCCAATATCCTCCGTCTCACCCATCAACAACAACATTTTTTATTTACATTTATGGCCCAATGACCACTTCTCATCACAAGTAAAACAAATTCCCAACTCACGTTTCCTCTTCAACTCTTCAGGAGGCAACTTCTTAACCGGCAACACATGCGGTGCAGGTAAAGCTAAAGGAGGAGCATCAGCAGAACTAGAAATTTGAGACGCAGAAGTAACAGCATACCTAGGAGTGATACGACGATTGGAAGATGTGCTAAACGAAGACTTCAAATCGCGATGATGCGCATCATATGTGAAAGTCAACTGAATAGCTTGATGCAACGTAGTAGGTCCATGCAGTTGGATTACTCGACGGAGCTCGGTATTCAAACCTGAAACAAAGAAACTCAAGAGCAAATCATCCGTTAAAGTAGGCACTTGATTCATCAATGCCTCAAACTCACGCACAAAATCCTCTAGCGAACCAATTTGAGACAGTTTCGAAAGAGTACCACGAGCATCAGTGTAAGTAGAACCACCGAAACGTTGACACACAGCCTTTGTAAACTCAAGCCATGATAACACAGTTGCACTATTATGAATCCACTGAAACCACGAAGCTGCTGCGCCTTCCATTCGTAAACCAGCCAACTCCATCTTCAACTCCTCTGGAATCTGTTGGATCCGAAAAAACATGTCACACTTAAAGATCCAAAGATGTGGATTCTTACCATCAAAGGACGGAATCTCCATTTTCACCGATCGTAAAGCAAGACGTTGCTCATTCCCCTGAGCCATAGTCGATTGAGGCGGAATGTGCACATGTGCACCGGAAGAATGCGTACCAGTCTGCGACAGTTGAAGATCGCGAATCCTCTCATCAATCGCATTGAAACGCAGCTCAAAAAAACTAGTGAGACGCACTTCCATAGCCTCGGTCGATTGATTAATGTGCTGGAGAAGATCAGCACGAGTACTTTGTAACTCATCAGCAATATCTTGTACCCTCATGATGCTTAAGATCAAAAGCAATGAAAGCACCAAATGATGCGTGAACAGAGAAAAGAAACTGAATAAGAGACGTTTTTATTATTCTTGTATATCCAAAACAGATTACAGACCCCCCCTACTTATACAATGATACTTCCTTCTTACAAGTATATCCCCAAACAGTTACTAACAACCTCCTAACAACCCTAACTGACTAACAACCCTCCATAACAACCCCTCCTATATTACACAACTACCCCTTCGATACCCAAGGTCTACTGCCCTTCCTTATACGAAATCTTTCATCAACAATGGAGGCTTCACTTGATGACCCGAGCTGGACCGTGTGCACCTCTTCCCCACCAATACTGCATCATCAAGCAAGTGCAACCTTTTCTTCTTCTCCTTTCCCCTCACTGTTCAGTCTTGTTCCTCAACCTTGGAAGCTGTCCAAAGTTGTCCTCCTCACCATTGTGTGCGCATAGATCATCTCCTAGGAAGGGTGGACTTGTTGTGTAGTAAAGCTAAAGGGTGTGGTGTGTGATCCTTGACCAAGAAGTGTGTGCTACAAGAGGTAAGCCTAGAACTTAGACCTCTTTCATTGTGTGTAACCATGCGTGTGCTTGAATGTCTCCTTGATTCTGTCTTGTATTGGATTCTTGATTGAACATGGTGAAAGTATAAGGATGGAGCTATTTCATGATGATTTGTATGCATAAGTTATGGAATGAAAGTCTCATGGTTATGCTTGATTTTGATGCCACTGTTTTTGTATAAAAGTGCCACTGTTTTGAGGATAAAAAGGCCACTGTTTCGGTTTGGCAAGAGCACCATTTTGATGCCACTGTTTTGTATAAAAGTACCACTGTTTTGACGAATAATGTGCCACTGTTTCTGCACAAAAATACTCACTGTTTTAGTACTTGATGTGCCACTGTTTCTGCACAAAAATGCTCATTGTTTAGTACATAATGTGCCACTATTTCTGCACAAAAATGCTCACTGTATTAGTACCTAATGTGCCACTGTTTCTGCATAAAATGACCTCCATATTGATGTTCAAACACCACTCTTTATGCCACTGTATTGGTGTTCAAATACTCCTAATTATGCCACTGTTTTGATGTTCAAAAATCACCATTTATGCCACTGTTTTAATGTTCAAAAATCACCATTTATGCCACTATTTTAATGTTCAAATATCACCACTAATGCCACTGTTTTGATGATCAAATGTTACGATTCATGCCACTGTTTTGATATGCAAATAACACTACTTATGCCACTGTTTGAGGTTCAAATGCCACTGTTTATGTCACTGTTCTAACGTTCAAATGCCACTGTTTCTGCCACTGTTGGATGCCACTGTTTCTGCCACTGTGTGATGTCCAAAGTGCCACTGTTTCTGTTGAAAATGGTCACTGTTTCTGCTGTAAGGTGCCACTGTTTTCCTGCTGTAAAACGTCACTGTTTCTGTCCACTATTTTTAAGGAAAACGTCACTGTTTCTGCCCACTGTTTTTAAGGAAAATATCACTGTTTTCTGCTCACTGTTTTAAAGAACAACTCACTGTTTTCTGCTCACTGTTTTAAGAACAAACGTCACTGTTTTCTGCTGCAAAAACACTGCTGTATGCTCACTGTTTTCTGCTGTAAAACGCTGCTGTATGCTCACTGTTTCTACTGTAAAACACTGCTGTATGCTCACTGTTTCTGCTGTAAATCGCCGCTGTAAATGATTGGTTGTAATTGATTTAGGTGCGCTTTAGAAGTGAGATACTTCGCTGCTGTTTGGTATTATTTAAGGCACGCAAGGTAAGTGTCAGGCGATATTACCTAATGTGACTATTGACTACTGGTATAAAGTTGTGACATGATGCTCCATATTCCGTAAAAGTATTATGTTCCTTATGATGAAAGAAAACTGCCAAAAATGTGCCGTGATGGCTATGGAAATGTGCCGTGATGGCCATATGATTATGAGGTAAAGTGGTTATATGGCAGCATAACGTATATGACAAGTATATGTGCCGTGATGGCTATATGAAAAGTATATAAGCATGCACCTTACATCATACCGCATTTTTGTACGTTTTGTGTGCGAAAGCATAGCATGGCATGCATGTACCAAAATCATATAGGCCTTGCTTTTTAGAATAGTTATGTACAGGACCATGTGTTTGAGCAAGCATCATATAGGCATCCCTAAGGTACCAGGGTATGGGACACTTGGCATCAGTCCGCATAGGCCCACAGTTGGAATCCACAGAGAGCTCAGGTGCCAGGAGTATTTGATTCCACTGTGAAGTGCGCGCACGACGGTGCTAAAAGCGCAAAGGAAAGGCGTTATATACGCAATATATATGAATATGATGAAAAGGAAAGGCGTTATATACGCAATATATATGAATATGATGAAAAGGAAAAAGGAAAAGGAACAAGGATATGTTGAAGTGACTGTTTATGATTTTGTGCCTAGTTAATACTGTTATATTATTGGTTTTGTTGCCACACTACTGGGATTATTCTCACCCCTTCGGGGCTGCTATTTTCCTAAATGGCAGGAGGACGTAAAAGCATTTGAAGGAGTGATGTCTGCTGTTGTTTGCTGATGAATGGACTTGTACTGTTGCTGTTTGATTGATTGGATGACTGTAATGCTTAATATTTTGATACTCTTGGATGACTGTAGACTTTACCATCTCTATTTTACCCTGAACTTTTATGAACAGCGGCTGTTTTGGAAAACGTTTCTGAAAGGAACTTTTGAAAGACTTAAGTGCTGAAATTTTTACAGTGCACCTTACGGGTGATGTTTTTATGAGCAAACGAACTCCGATTTACTATTATTTTATATGCACGCGAAGCCCCCAACGTGCTCTTTCTAAATCACTTGAAATATTTTTTATCGTCCAAACAGAAGTGATAAGAATTTTGAAACGCGTTACGGATTTGTACTTAGAATGAGGATCTTTGTTAGCTTATGTGACGTTAAAGACTCTAATTCCGCTTAGCAAACGACTCTCTTGGATGCATACAAGGGAGGGCGTTACACTAATTGGTATCAGAGCAGTTTGGTCCATGGATTTGCTTGTGATTGCTTGAATTGATTGTTGATTGTGTTTATCTGCTGATTGACTGTCTAAATGTACTATAGTTTAATTGTTTGAATATAGATTAGCTAGTGTAGTTAGATTGTTAAGACCGTTCTGTGATAAGACACGGATGCATAGTTAACTTGTCCGAATTGAACCCGAGTACCTACTTGGGACTGCTGCCATAAATGACTTGCGGTGAGCCTGATCAACTCATTTCATGATATTGTGAGTGCAGAATCATGGCAGGTAGTCGCGGTTTAACTCGGGGAAGGTCTGGCGATGCGGAAGAGGATCTTATCACTACCATTGGGGGACTGGCAACATTCATTCAGAATATGAGCCAAGAATGGCGCGACCATAGGCAACAGAACCAGAACCAACCCCCACTGCATGACAATGCAGAAGAAATTGCCCGTCGGAGGTTGAAAGACTTCCGCAACTTCCAACCACCTACCTTTGAGGGTGAAGACAACCCTGAGGCTGCAGCGAAGTGGTTGCAGATGATCGAGCATATTTTCGAACGCATGGCATGCCCGGAAGCGCAGAAGACTGATTACGCGTCGTACCAGCTGATGGGAGAAGCTTTAACCTGGTGGACTGGTGCAAGGGCTCTGCTGAGAGCTCAGGACGTTGAGCTGACGTGGGCCGTGTTCAGACAAGTATTTTTGGATAAGTATTTTCCTAAGGCAATGAGAAGAATGAAGCACACTGAACTGCTGTCACTCAGGCAGGATAACATGACGGTCAATGAGTACATTGCAAAATTTGGGCAGCTGATCGAGTACGCTAACTTTGACAGGAACATTTACGATGAGGAATGGCAGGTAGAGAAGTTCGAAAGCGGATTACATCCGGAAATCCGTAAACTCATTTTGACAACGGCTAATCGTACACTTCCGGAGCTCATCAATCAGAGTCGTCAGGCCGAAGGAATCATCAACGAGGCCAAGAATTTGAACAAGCAACCAGCACAATTCCACGGAGGAAACAGAGCAGGCAGGTTCTTCAGGACGGCACCTGGTAGGGGTCGAGGCAGAGGTCCACCGTTGCAGGCGCGGCCTGGAAATTTTAAGCGAAGCAATACTGTTGGTCAATCGTCAACTGGACGGCAGGGTGCGACTGTTTGTGCTACGTGTGGAAATAACCACTTTGGAGTTTGTCGCAAGAGCAACAATGCATGTTTCAGATGTGGCCAGCAAGGACATTTTGCTTACGAATGCCCCCGGAACGCTAATCCACAGCCTACGCAAGCACGGGTGTTCACTCTGGATGCGAATGAAGCGCAGAAGTTTCCCAACTTGATCAAAGGTAATGTCATTTTAAATGGTCACCCAATTTCTGTTATCTTTGATTCTGGAGCGTCTGGCTCTTTTATGGCAAAGCATACTGCTATGAGAATAGGCGTCACCCCAACCCCGTTACCTTATGAGTTACACATCAGCACACCTACTGGAGGATCGTGCACAGCCTCAGAGATCTGCAGAGGTGTTACTTTGCAGTATGAAGGGAACACGTATACAGTTAACTTGGTGGTCCTACCGGTATTCAATTTCGATGTGATTATCGGTATGGACTGGTTGGGATAACGTTGGATTGTCGAGCGGGGAAAGTCGTTGTTCCTGCGAAAGATGGTAATTTTCAACCTTTCTCTCTCATTTCTTTATTGCAAGTTAGAAAAGAGCTCCGCAAGGGAACAACAGGGTATCTTTTGTCGATCGAGGCTGAGACCTCGGTTGACAATCAAATTCAGAATGTACCCGTAGTTAGAGAATTCGAGGAGGTATTCCCGGATGAAATACCTCGATTGCCTCCTCATAGGGAAATAGAATTTTCCATCGAACTTGTTCCTGGAGTTGGACCAATCTCCATTGCTCCGTATCGCATGGCGCCTTTGGAACTTCGCGAGTTGAAGAAGCAGATAGGAGAACTGTTGGCAAAGGAATTCATCAGACCGAGTACCTCTCCATGGGGTGCTCCAGCCATCTTAATTAAGAAGAAGGATGGAAGTCTACGTCTGTGTGTAGATTACCGACAGCTGAACAAAGTTACGGTGAAGAATAAGTATCCGCTACCGAGGATCGACGATTTGATGGACCAGCTAAGAGGAGCCAGAGTCTTTTCCAAGATAGACTTACGATCGGGATACCATCAAATCCGGGTCAAACCGGAGGATATTCCGAAAACAGCTTTTAGGACTCGTTATGGGCACTACGAATATCAGGTGATCCCATTCGGACTTACAAATGCTCCAGCGGTATTCATGGACTACATGAACCGCATCTTCCGCCCGTTCCTTGATCAGTTTGTTATTGTGTTTATCGACGACATTCTGATTTACTCTACTAATGAAGAGCTGCATGCGGAACATTTGAGGATTGTCTTGCAAATATTGAAGGAGAAGCAGTTGTACGCGAAGTGGTCGAAGTGCGAGTTTTGGCTTAAAGAGGTCCAGTTTCTGGGCCATGTCATTTCAACAGAAGGTATCGCGGTGGACCCCAGCAAAGTTGAAGCTGTCATGAATTGGGAACGACCCAAGACTGTCACCGAAGTAAGGAGTTTCTTAGGTCTTGCTGGATATTATCGAAGGTTTATCCAGAATTTCTCTCAGATAGTGCAACCTCTTACACGTCTCACTCGGAAGGATAAGCCTTTTGAGTGGACTGAAGCTTGTGAAGAATGTTTCTTGGAACTGAAGAGCAGGTTAACGAGTGCTCCCGTACTCACGATTCCGGATCCTACCCGAAAGTTCGAAGTATACTGTGATGCGTCGCTGAAAGGACTTGGATGCGTGTTGATGCAGGATCGTATGGCGGTAGCTTATGCTTCTCGACAATTAAAGCCTCACGAAGAAAATTATCCTACGCATGATTTGGAGTTAGCAGCTATAGTGTTCGCACTTAAAATCTGGAGGCAGCACTTGTATGGTTCGCAGTTTGACGTGTTCAGCGATCATAAGAGTCTGAAGTATTTGTTCGACCAGAAGGAGCTGAATATGCGGCAACGACGGTGGATGGAATTTCTGAAGGACTATGAGTTTGAACTTAAATACCACCCAGGAAAGGCAAACGTGGTAGCCGACGCCCTGAGTAGGAAGACACTGCACACTGCAACTCTGATGATGGAAGAATTGAAATTGTTTGAGGCCTTTCGAGACTTGAATTTATCGGTAGACGAGAGAGGGCATAGCATAAGATTGGGAAAAATAAAGGTGGAGAATGAATTGATCAGTAGAATTAAGGAGGCTCAGAAAGATGAAAAGTTAGTCCGCGAATTGGTTGGCAACCTAGATGTTGTAAAGGATGAGAATGATACTTGGAGATTCCAAGGCCGGCTAGTTGTGCCGAATGAAGAGTTAAAGCAAGAAGTTTTGCAGGAGGCTCATAAAGGTAAATATGCAGTTCATCCTGGATCCACAAAGATGTATCATGATTTGAAGACCTCGTTTTGGTGGCCGGGTATGAAGCGTGATATTGCTGAGTATGTATCTCGATGCCTAACTTGTCAAAAGGTGAAGTACGAACATCAGAAACCTTCGGGACTCCTTCAACCTTTGGAGATTCCCGAATGGAAGTGGGACAGTATTGCGATGGATTTTGTAGTTGGACTTCCTCGGACGCGAGAAGGATATGATGCTATCTGGGTGATTGTTGATCGTTTAACGAAGTCAGCTCATTTCTTGCGTGTTAGAACCACATATAATACAGAGAGGCTTGCCAGAATTTACCTGCAGGAGATTGTGAAGCTGCACGGAGTTCCTACGAGTATTGTCAGTGATCGTGATCCCAAGTTTACATCTAAGTTCTGGGAATCTTTTCAAAGAGCATTAGGGACCCACTTGAGATTGAGTACTGCTCACCATCCGCAGACCGATGGACAGACAGAACGCACCATTCAAGCTTTAGAGGATATGTTGCGAGCATGCGTTTTGGAGTTAGGAGGCAGCTGGGATAATTACCTTTCTTTGATTGAATTTGCTTACAACAACAGTTACCACTCCAGTATTCAGATGGCACCGTACGAAGCTCTGTATGGGAGAAAATGCAGATCCCCTTTATGTTGGACTGAAGTGGGTGAGCGAAGTATGTTAGGACCTGATTTAATTCAAGAAACATCCGAACAGGTAAAGAAGATTCGAGAAAATATGCAGCGGGCTCAGGCCAGACAGAAGAGTTATTACGACAAGCGTCATAAGCCCTATCTTTCGAAGTCGGAGACCATGTATTTTTGAGAATCACACCTACATCGGGACTCGGAAGGAGAATGGGAGTAAAGAAGTTAAGTCCACGGTACTTAGGACCATATCTGATTATGGACCGGATTGGAGAGTCTGCATACCGGTTGGCGTTACCACCCAATCTGTCAGGAATTCACAATGTATTTCATGTGTCGCAGCTACGGAGATATCTCTCTGATCCATCTCACGTGTTACAGCCGGAAGAAGTGGAATTAAAGGAAAATCTGACGTATCAAGTGCAACCGTTCCAAATCCTTGAAAGATCCGTCAAGCGACTCCATTCCAAAGAGATTCCTTTGGTGAAAGTATTATGGAACAACAGATCGGCAGCTGAAGCCACTTGGGAGCGCGAGGACGACATTCAGAATCGCTATCCAGAACTGTTTAACTCTTAAGTAAGTTTATTTTGCGGACAAAATTCCTATTTGGTGGGGAGAGTGTAACATCCCACATAATTAGTAAAATACATAAGTGTTATAATGAGATAGATGCATGTGTATGTTTGATGGCTTGCGAATTGTTTGATCTTTATCCTTGGATGAGACTAAGGTAAGTATTTAAATTAAATAGGAGAGTACATATGTAGACATGTGAGTTTTACCATATGAGTAATTTGATTGTGTGTTATAAGGCTTTGATGTTTAAAGGGCTTGGGAAGTGGGCTAGTGTGTGGACTTGTCATCTTCAAACTTGTCTTGTTGGACCCTTGTGTGTGATGGCCGATGGCCCAAAGAGGTCCTTGGACCTAACTTATTCAGCCCAATGTTGTACCTACACTTATCTCCCTTAAAGCCTTGTCCTACAAGGTTGTTTGTGTGCCAAGGAACTTTCACATGGCAAGAGTAATCTTTTTCCCACTCATTCATGCGCATAGGAGGATGGATAAGCATTAGAAAATCTTCCAACTTTCCCCATGCATGACCGCCACATCACTCTTAGCTTGTGCACCATTTGACTTCAACTTCATTGCATGGAAGACACTTGTACTCCTTAGCATCATTTTGGGCTGCATACTCCTCACCATAGGCGCACATGAAGAGGACTTAAATCAGATTTCCTTATGACACAAATCTGTCTTGCTTGTGGACTTGGAGAACCACCTTACACCTTCCATCATGAGCCTAAAATGTGCAGATTTCTGCATGCTTTTGCAGTCCATCATGAACCAAATCTGTCCCTTGCCTCCACATGCAACAAAAGAAGGATTTTTGGGCAGATTGCATGTGCTTTGAGTGGAGGAGAAATCTGCCAACTCCTTCCACTCCACCTTGTGCGCATGACTTGGTTGCTTGTGTGAAAAATTCTGACTTAGGTAGCATCATTCAGATCTAAACCTCTCCCTTTCACCTCCTTGCATGTGCATAGAGTATACAAGAAGCAAACCCTTGCTTGTTTTGACCAAGTGTGCAGCCCCACCTTCACAAGAAATCAGAAATCTTCATGATGCCTCATCATTCCAACCTCTCCTCACTTTCCCTTTAAGTTTTGCGCACAAGGAAGGGCTGGCCTCATGTTACAAGTGCAGCCAACTTCCTTCCTCATTCCCTCACTCTCAAAGCCGTGCATTATAGGAACCATAGGAGAAAGAAAAACTTTGCTAAGACATCTCACTCACTCACCTCTCAACCGTGGTCTAAGACATCAAGCAAGTGCAACCTTTTCTTCTTCTCCTTTCCCCTCACTGTTCAGTCTTGTTCCTCAACCTTGGAAGCTGTCCAAAGTTGTCCTCCTCACCATTGTGTGCGCATAGATCATCTCCTAGGAAGGGTGGACTTGTTGTGTAGTAAAGCTAAAGGGTGTGGTGTGTGATCCTTGACCAAGAAGTGTGTGCTACAAGAGGTAAGCCTAGAACTTAGACCTCTTTCATTGTGTGTAACCATGTGTGTGCTTGAATGTCTCCTTGATTCTGTCTTGTATTGGATTCTTGATTGAACATGGTGAAAGTGTAAGGATGGAGCTATTTCATGATGATTTGTATGCATAAGTTATGGAATGAAAGTCTCATGGTTATGCTTGATTTTGATGCCACTGTTTTTGTATAAAAGTGCCACTGTTTTGAGGATAAAAAGGCCACTGTTTCGGTTTGGCAAGAGCACCATTTTGATGCCACTGTTTTGTATAAAAGTACCACTATTTTGAGGAATAATGTGCCACTGTTTCTGCACAAAAATACTCACTGTTTTAGTACTTGATGTGCCACTGTTTCTGCACAAAAATGCTCACTGTTTAGTACATAATGTGCCACTGTTTCTGCACAAAAATGCTCACTGTATTAGTACCTAATGTGCCACTGTTTCTGCATAAAATGACCTCCATATTGATGTTCAAACACCACTCTTTATGCCACAGTATTGGTGTTCAAATTCTCCTAATTATGCCACTGTTTTGATGTTCAAAAATCACCATTTATGCCACTGTTTTAATGTTCAAAAATCACCATTTATGCCACTGTTTTAATGTTCAAATATCACCACTAATGCCACTGTTTTGATGATCAAATGTTACCATTCATGCCACTGTTTTGATATGCAAATAACACTACTTATGCCACTGTTTTGAGGTTCAAATGCCACTGTTTATGTCACTGTTCTAACGTTCAAATGCCACTGTTTCTGCCACTGTTGGATGCCACTGTTTCTGCCACTGTGTGATGTCCAAAGTGCCACTGTTTCTGTTGAAAATGGTCAATGTTTCTGCTGTAAGGTGCCACTGTTTTCCTGCTGTAAAACGTCACTGTTTCTGTCCACTGTTTTTAAGGAAAACGTCACTGTTTCTTCCCACTGTTTTTAAGGAAAATATCACTGTTTTCTGCTCACTGTTTTAAAGAACAACTCATTGTTTTCTGCTCACTGTTTTAAGAACAAACGTCACTATTTTCTGCTGCAAAAACACTGCTGTATGCTCACTGTTTTTTGCTGTAAAACGCTGTTGTATGCTCACTGTTTCTAATGTAAAACACTGCTGTATGCTCACTGTTTCTGCTGTAAATCGCCGTTGTAAATGATTGGTTGTAATTGATTTAGGTGCGCTTAAGAAGTGAGATACTTCGCTGCTGTTTGGTATTATTTAAGGCACGCAAGGTAAGTGTCAGGCGATATTACCTAATGTGACTATTGACTACTGGTATAAAGTTGTGACATGATGCTCCATATTCCGTAAAAGTATTATGTTCCTTATGATGAAAGAAAACTGCCAAAAATGTGCCGTGATGGCTATGGAAATGTGCCGTGATGGCCATATGATTATGAGGTAAAGTGGTTATGTGGCAGCATAACATATATGACAAGTATATGTGCCGTGATGGCTATATGAAAAGTATATAAGCATGCACCTTACATCATACCGCATTTTTGTACGTTTTGTGTGCGAAAGCATAGCATGGCATGCATGTACCAAAATCATATAGGCCTTGCTTTTTAGAATAGTTATGTACAGGACCATGTGTTTGAGCAAGCATCATATCGGCATCCCTAAGGTACCAGGGTATGGGACACTTGGCATCAGTCCGCATAGGCCCACAGTTGGAATCCACAGAGAGCTCAGGTGCCAGGAGTATTTGATTCCACTGTGAAGTGCGCGCACGACGGTGCTAAAAGCGCAAAGGAAAGGCGTTATATGCGCAATATATATGAATATGATGAAAAGGAAAGGCGTTATATACGCAATATATATGAATATGATGAAAAGGAAAAAGGAAAAGGAAAAAGGATATGTTGAAGTGACTGTTTATGATTTTGTGCCTAGTTAATACTGTTATATTATTGGTTTTGTTGCCACACTACTGGGATTATTCTCACCCCTCCGGGGCTGCTATTTTCCTAAATGGCAGGAGGACGTAAAAGCATTTGAAGGAGTGATGTCTGCTGTTGTTTGCTGATGAATGGACTTGTACTGTTGCTGTTTGATTGATTGGATGACTGTAATGCTTAATATTTTGATACTCTTGGATGACTGTAGACTTTACCATCTCTATTTTACCCTGAACTTTTATGAACAGCGGCTGGTTTGGAAAACGTTTGTGAAAGGAACTTTTGAAAGACTTAAGTGCTGAAATTTTTACAGTGCACCTTACGGGTGATGTTTTTATGAGCAAACGAACTCCGATTTACTATTATTTTATATGCACGCGAAGCCCCCAACGTGCTCTTTCTAAATCACTTGAAATATTTTTTATCATCCAAACAGAAGTGATAAGAATTTTGAAACGCGTTACGGATTTGTATTTAGAATGAGGATCTTTGTTAGCTTATGTGACGTTAAAGACTCTAATTCCGCTTAGCAAACGACTTTCTTGGTTGCATACAAGGGAGGGCGTTGCAATACCGATTCTGCTACCCGGTATAAATGCGTACCGGAAAAGTATCACGGAAAATTATAACGAATGCATGATAATTACTAGAATATTATGTAGGACTTGTAAAACAAGTTTCAAGTCAAAATAATGTAATCGGATGCCAGAACTGATACTGGCTATGGAAAAGCGCGTACCGGAAATGTACTCCGAAAAATAAAATAAAAATATGACAAATCTTAGAAAAATTTCTAGGTCTAGATCCCAAAGTTTGGGATCAAGATCTTTTGCGTTGCTATTAAGGCTAATACTACGCATTATGGCTTAAATGCCTATATATACTATCTTTTGAGGGCACAAAACCCTAGGCAGCCTCTATCCTACGTGAACCTTGGTTGGCTGAATTGGAGCTACTGTTCCATTGCCTTCTCCTTCATCTTTTCTTGAGCTTGTGATCACCTTCTTCACCATTCCTTCTCCTAAACAACTAGAGTGTGTCTTGTGAGAATGAAGTGCAACTTTTTTCTGAGTTGAGGTGCTGGTTGAGGGGTGTTTAGTGGGCTGTGTTATTGTCTCCCTTGTTGTGAGCTATTGTTCATGCCATTGGAGGCTTCAAGGAGCTTCCTTTGTGTTGAAAGGGCCAAGCTTTGTACCATTTTCGTACACCATTTTATGGCCTGAGTTGAGGAACTGTTGGGGAGCTCCAAGAGCACACTTTACTCTGTTTTGAGCTTTGGTAAGCCTTGTCACCTTTGATCTTAAGTTTTGATGCTTAAAGTTGATGTCTTGGCCATGTTTAATGAGTAAACAAGAAGGTATAATGAGTATGAACCTAAAACAGATTAAAGATGCATGCTTTAACGTGTACATGTGTTTAAAGTTAAATCTTTGGAGTGGATATTCACGAAAATGCAGAAACTGCATTCTGTCATGAGATATCCGGATATTTGTCCAACAGATATCCGGATATCTGTATCTGGATATGGTATCCGGATATTCATATCCGGATATGGTATCCGGATATTCATATCCGGATATGGTATCCGGATATTCATATTCGGATGAGGGATCTGGATATCTGGATATGGTATATCCGGATATGGACAGTGTGATATCCGGATATTGTATATCCGGATATGCCCCTTGTAATATCCGGATATTCTGGGATTTCGCAGAACAGTAGTTGTGCTGTGTGAACAGTAAGCTATTGGAGGTTTGTGGACCCTAGATTAAGAAAGTTGAACTTCTGTAATAAATGAATTAAGTCAGAATCACATGATTAAGGGCTTATGGCTTGTTGGAAGCCTTAAGACGTAAAACGTAAAGGAAAGGCGTAGTCTTTAAGTTATATGCTTGTGATGCATAATTAATGATATAATATTGGTCCATAACAGATTGTGATACTGCTGTGTTTGGATTTGAGAGTGGTTGGACTCTTGGCTTGGATAGCTAGCTTGCAAGGTAAGCTTTCGTGTCCTCGGTTTAGCCATTTTGTGGTTCCACCATGTCCCATGGGGATGTGGTTTATGCATGCTGCGTTACATGCTTTGATGTTTTAGAAATGCTGTTGAGCTATTATATGCAATGTGCTTTTATGATATGCATGTGATGTCCACCTTTACGATAAGCCTGAGTATATGGTACATACAAGATGGTGAGGCTGTGGGTGAGGTGCAAGTGGTGTTCCTTGTACTTATGTGGGTATAGACGTATTCCTGCATTTCTCTGGCCAGTAGATTTTATAAACACACATGGCATGAATATCTGTTGCACTGCATAGTTTTGGAACTTATATTGTAAATATTATTTTTGAACTTATATTACACATGTAAGTGAGCTTGGGGTGGAAGATCCTTGAGGACCCCTTGCCTTACTGAGATTTCTTGTTTAGAGATCTCACCCCACGTTTGGGGACGCTTATTTCAGGTAATGTTGAGGGCTCAGGTGGCAGGAGGCCAGAGATGAGTTGATGTTATTATGACATGCTGGAATGCTGGATGTTGACTGCTGTTATGTTTTTCTGCTTTGATCTTTATGTTATGTTAAGACTGTTTTGGGCATTGTTGTCTTATTTGGTGAGCATGGGGTTTAGACTTGTTATGTTTTCTTTTGAGTTAAAGTTGTACTAAAGTATCAGGATTTTGGTCCAGGCTATGTGTTGTAGTCCTGTGGCTTTAGATACTCACTTTATATATATTTATGAGGTATTCAGTTAGTTGTCTTGCAATTTACATACAGGCAGTATTTTATGAAATTGATTAAGTAATCAAGTTGGCTAAAGTTAATGACGTCATAATTGAATTAAAGAAAAAGTTATTCCGCAATTTTATTAAGAGTGGCTTAATACGATAGTATGTTAACAATCCGGGTTAACACGGGCTGTTACATTTTATGGTATCAGAGCAATGGTTCAAGGAAAAGCCTGTATGTATTGCAATAACTTAGGATGTTCTGTAGTGTGTCTATCTCGTGTGTTTACTCCGTTGGGTTTTTATTAGGATGATGCATATGTTATCACATTGCGTGGGCCTGATCAACTCATAATTTGTGTAACTCGTGCAGAGTCATGGTAGGACCCAGGAGAATTCATGAGACTGCTGAGGATCAACCCGATCCTATCCTGGCTGCATTGGCTGAGATGCAGGCGGCTAGATTAGCCGATCAGGAGGCCAGCAGAGTGGCCAACTTGGCAATGATGGACGTCATTCGCGAGGCGAACCGGAAAGCCGCGGAAGATGTTTGTGAGACAAACCGGAGGACCATTGAGGATGTTCTCGAGGCGAACGGGTTGGCAAACATGACCATGATGAGGGTCATGTTGGAGGAGATGAGGGCTGGTCCTGCTATTGGTCAGTTTCCTCCACCACCACCGCCACCCCCACCGCCACCACCGCCTCCACCTCCACTCAGTCTGCAGGAAGACAGTCAAAGTCGGTTGGGTGACGGCAGTCGCTTTACGGAGGCCATGCAGACCGTCCCTATGTTTGTTGAGGATTGAGATGAGATTGATCGCCGGCTGAATGCTTTCCGTAAGCATAAGCCACCTACCTTTGATGGATCTTATGATCCTATTGCTGCGGCGCGATGGCTTCAGGCGCTGGACAAGATATTCCGGGTCATGCAGTGTACTGATCCGCAGAAGCTATTGTTCGCTACCTATTTGCTGGAGGGCGATGCCCATGAGTGGTGGATGAACACTTCTCATGTCTACGAGATGCAGGGCCATGTGACGACGTGGCCATTCTTCGAGGATTGTTTTCTGAGCCAGTACTTCCCTTATGATGCACAGGAGAGGAAGTAGGGGGAGTTCGACAGGTTGGTGCAGGGCTCGTCGTCTGTTGACGAGTACCTGGCCAAGTTCAATCAGCTGGTGAAGTTTGCACACTTCCGGATGGCGAAGCCTACTCCGACATTCTTGGCTGCTAAGTTTCGCAGGGGTCTTAATGAGGACATTGCCGGACATCTTGCTGGTTCTGCTTCGAGAGATTTCGGAGCTTTAGTACAGCAGTGCCGCGACATTGAGGACTACTGTCGTGCGTGTCAGGCCAAGAAGGCCAAAATTGAGGTGCCACAGGGTACTGGCGGTTCCGCTCCCTGGAGGGACAGGAAGATTGGAAACAAGGGCAAGGGCAAACAGTTGGCGGCTAAGCAAGCGCCAAACCAGTTTAAAAAGACTTCTACTCAGGGAAACACAGCGAGACCTCCTGCTCCTAGATGCTCGGGATGCGGGAAGTCACACTTTGGGCCGTGTTCTACCGGTCAGCTGATATGCTTCCAGTGTGGCAAGGAGGGCCACTATTCCAGAGATTGCCCGACGGCGAGAGTTGCCGCAGTGCAGGCAGTGCCTTTGCAGATGGTTCCTACTGGGGCACCAGCAGTGGCACCTACTACGGGGCGAGTGTACACACTTGATCGTCAGCAGTCGGACAGAGCTCCGAACCTGGTCAGAGGTACTGTTACCATTGGAGGTTCAGCTGTTGATGTATTGTTTGATTCCGGGGCAACGCACTCTTTTGTTGCTACCCCTATTGCTGTGGGGCTTGAGTTGCCCAGTGATGTGCTTTCTCCACCGATGCGGGTGACCACCGCCACCGGAGAAAAATGTTTGACTTCCACTGTCCATCGCGATGTAGCGTTTCAGTGGGATGGCCGCGACTTCTCGGTGGATCTGATAGGATTGCCGATGGCCAACTTGGAGATTATTCTGGGCATGGATTGGCTGTCCAGAAACTGTGCATTGATTGATTGTTGTTCCAAGAGAGTGGTGATGTCTCCGGGTGGGTCCACAGCCAGTTCCTCACCGTTCATTTCAGTCCTGCAGGCGAGGAGGGCCTTGAGAGCAGGGGCATTTGGCTATGTTATGTTGGGAGGTTTGGTGAATGGGACACAGGAGGATCTCACTGGCATTCCTGTGGTGAGGGAATTCCTCGAGGTGTTTCCCGAGGAGATTCCTGAGTTTCCACCGCAGAGGGAGATAGAGTTCTCCATAGATTTATTGCCTGGTGTGGGGCCCATTTCGTTGGCTCCATACCGGATGTCGCCACCGGAGTTGGCAGAGCTGAAGAAGCATATTGAGGAGCTTTCAGCAAAGGATTTCATTCGGCCGAGTGTGTCTCCTTGGGGAGCACCGGTCTTTTTTGTGAAAAAGAAAGATGGGACTATGCGGTTGTGCGCCGACTACAGACAGTTGAACAAGGTGACAATCAAGAACAAGTATCTCCTTCCACGCATTGATGAATTGCTGGATCAGCTCAGGGGTGCTTGCGTATATTCCAAGATTGATCTCCGGTCCGGTTACCATCAGATACGGGTAAAGCCGGAGATGTCCCAAAGACAACGTTTCGCTCGAGGTACGGGCATTATGAGTATTTGGTGATCCCGTTTGGACTCACCAATGCACCCGCAGTGTTCATGGACTACATGAACAGGATCTTCTAGCCGTACCTGGATCAGTTTGTGATCGTCTTCATTGACGACATCTTGATTTACTCCAAGACCGAGGAGGAGCATGCTGAGCACTTGCAGATTGTTTTGCAAGTGTTGAAAGAGAAAAAGCTTTATGCTAAGCCGTCAAAATGTGAGTTTTGGCTCAAGGCGGTAAAATTTCTGGGTCATGTGATTTCTGTTGATGGAGTTGCAGTTGATCCTAACAAGATTGAGGCCGTGATGGATTGGGAGAGGCCCAAGACGGTTACAGAAGTGAGAAGCTTCTTGGGTTTGGCTGGGTACTACAGGAGGTTCATAGAGGGATTCTCCAAGATGGTGCTACCAATGACTCGCCTTACCCGAAAGGAGACTCCATTCGTGTGGACACATGAGTGTGAGGAGTGCTTCCAGGAGTTGAAGGAGAGACTGACTACTGCTCCTGTGTTAGTCCTTCCTGATCCTGCGGAGCAGTTTGAGTTATATTGCGATGCCTCAGGAAAGGGGCTAGGCTGTGTGTTGATGCAGAAAGGGAAAGCTGTTGCTTATGCTTCAAGACAGTTGAAACCTCATGAGGAGAACTACCCGACTCACGACTTGGAGTTGGCAGCCATTGTTTTTTCTTTCAAGATTTGGAGGCATTACCTGTTTGGCATGAAGTTTGCTGTATTCAGTGACCACAAGAGTCTGAAATATCTGTTTGACCAGAAGGAGTTGAACATGAGACAGCGGAGATGGATGGAGTTCTTGAAGGACTACGATTTTGAGCTGAGGTACCATCCTGGCAAGGCCAATGTGGTAGCCGATGCTTTGAGTCGGAAATCCGTGAGCTTATCCAGCTTGATGATGAGCGACTACGAGGTGATCGAAAAGTTCAGAGACTTGAGAGTGAACTCCTTGTTTGGGGGCGCACTACTTGAGATGGAAATAGCAGAAGTGATTAATGAGCTGATGGAAAAGATTAAAGAGGCGCAAGTGCAAAGAGAGTGCCTAGATTATGTGAAGAACCAGGACGGTGTGTCTTGGAACGAGGATGATTTATTGCTGTTCCAGAAGAGGATTGTTATTCCTCGAGGGCCATTGACAGAAGAGGTTATGACAGAGGCTCATAAGGGTCAGTTTACTATCCACCCTGGTGCTACAAAAATGTACCAGGACTTAAAAAGAAATTTTTGGTGGCCGGGCATGAAGAAAGACATAGCGGTCTACGTGTCCAAGTGTTTGATATGTCAGAAAGTGAAGATCGAGCACCAGAAACCGTCTGGTAAACTTCAACCTCTTGAGATTCCACAGTGGAAGTGGGAGAGTATTTTCATGGACTTAATGGTGGGACTGCCCAAAACTCAGACTGGTTGTGACTCTATCTGGGCCATTGTGGACAGATTGACCAAATCTGCCCATTTTCTTCCTATGAAGGTGAGCTTCACTACAGAGCAGTTGGCCAAGCTATATGTCCGCGAGATTGTGAGGCTTCACGGGGTGCCCGAGAGTATCATCAGTGATAGGGACCCGAAGTTCACATCTCGGTTCTGGGAGGCGCTGCAGGAGGCTTTTGGTACACAGCTGAGATTGAGTACCGCCTATCACCCTCAGACTGACGGACAGACTGAGCGGACCATCCAGACATTGGAGGACATGTTGAGAGCTTGCACGTTGGAGCAGGGTTCTGCATGGGATAGGTACCTTCCGTTGGTAGAATTCTCGTACAACAACAGTTTTCATGCTAGTCTGGGCATGGCACCCTACGAAGCGCTGTATGGTAGAAGGTGTCGGACTCCTACTTGCTGGTCCGAGGTTGGAGACAAAGAGCTATTTGGCTTGGACTTTGTCCAAGATACTACCCAGCAGATCCAGATGATCAGAGAAAAGTTGAAGTAGGCGCAAAATCGCCAGAAAAGCTACTACGATGTCAAGCATCGCCCACTGGAGTTCAGTGAGGGTGAGCACGTGTTTGTGAGACTTTCACCTGTCACCGGTGTTGGACGGGCACTCGGAGTGAGGAAGTTGAGCCCGCGATTCATTGGGCCCTACCAGATCCTTGGTAGAGTAGGACCTGTTGCCTATCGACTTGGGAGTGTGAGGATGAGATCCTCCGGCTATATCCTGAGTTTGTTTCCGGTATGGTCCTAATTTTGCGAACAAAATCCTAAAGAGGTGGGGTGAGTATAATAACCCTTACATGTAGTGTGGATTTAATAATTTTAATTATGTTATTGAGGAATAATTATAAGGAAAGTAGAAGAAAAAGAAATAAAGTCACCTTTGGTGAAAAAGGAGTTAAAATGACAGTTAAGGGGTAAAAATGCGGGTAAATAAAGTTACCCTAAAGTGAAAAGTAAAATTATAAATATTACCATAAAAATATTCTGGACTAGTCTGCAAAGTTGGAATGAGAGTTAAGTGAGCGGTGTAGATAAGTGTGTACACACATGGTGAGTACATGTCACTTAGGTACAAAAACCCACCTTATTTCTCCTTCTTCTCACGCTGCAACCAGACGACAGGAACACCTCCTTCTTTCTTTCTTATTTTTTTTCTTTTTTCCTTCAATCTTCATCCTTTGATAACTTGAGCTAGGATTGATGAAATCAATCCATTCCAAAGCCTAAAGTGTGTCAAATTCCATCCTCTACAAAACCCCTAGCTTAGTTTTAGTTGGGAGTCATCCTATTAAGAGATATCTCATTCTCCCCATTTCAAA
Organism: Gastrolobium villosum; assembly: GCA_032173675.1. Lineage (NCBI taxonomy): Eukaryota > Viridiplantae > Streptophyta > Magnoliopsida > Fabales > Fabaceae > Gastrolobium > Gastrolobium villosum. The sequence goes on from JAVKPL010006767.1 coordinate 27,303, forward strand.
AATTTGAAGAAATTTGGAGTTTTGGAGTGCATTGGAGCTTGGGCTTGATTCCTCTTGCATTCTAAGGTAATTTATGGTAAGTTTCCACCCTTTTTCACACATTTCTATGAAATTTCATGAATCTTGGGTCACCAATGAATAGTAATCCAAAAATAGGAATTTGAAGGAGATGTTGATATGTTATCTTGTTGTTTTCTTGATGTTTATGGTATAGGATTGAGCAAGGAGACCCAATAATTGAGGAGGACCCATTGGTGGCACCATTAGAGTGAGAAACCTAGTTTTTCTCTAAATTTTCAAAGAGGGTAAGTGATCAATTTCAAAAATAAAATGGTATGAGTAGTTGGAGGGTGATTTGTAGGTGAGTCCATTAGTTAAATATGTTTGGGATTGGTTCCCGTAAAAGGAAAAATTATGAAATCGCCTTTTAGGACATTTTGATAAATTGGACTAAAAATCAAGTGTAGGTTACTGGTATGTGTAGTCTTGAAATTTAAACGTGGTAGACTGGTATATAGGAATATTGATTGTCTTCACATCTTGAAACTAGGTTGTGACTTTGTGAGAGGTCGTGACTCTGTGGACACGAGAAGCTTGCCAGGTAAGCTTGCGGTCCTTGGGGTTAATCCCCCTTTTGTTCCACCAGACTCCGAGGGAGGGTGGTAGTTTGATATGGTATGTTGAAAAATAATTTGTTATATGTTACAT
>JAVKPL010006768.1:0-15000 GCA_032173675.1 Gastrolobium villosum
TCCTAGACAATCTTGTTTCATTTATGTGCCTTAGTCTACAGTGCCAAAGATAAGATTGATTATCCGTCCTAGGTCGTTTCACATCTATATTGAGCACTTCATTTCCCATTTCCAACACATACAATCCATTTATTAAAGAAGCAGTACCGTAAACCATATCATTCAAAATGATAGAAAAAGTACCATCCCTAATACTGAAAGTATAACCATCTTGTTCTAAACAAGAAATTGAAATAATGTTTCTAGAAATTTGCGGAACATAAAGACAATTATTCAAATGCAATAAAAGGCCCATAGGCAAAATAAGGTCAGCATCTCCAACTGAATGAGCAGCAACTCTTGCTCCATTACCAACGCGGAGATCTACCTCGTTTCTATCCAATCTCCTTGTTCTCCTAAGTACCTGCAACATATTGCAGATATCAGAACCACATCCGGTATCCAATACCCATGAGGATGGATTAGCATAAGAATAATTTATCTCAATCATGAAAATACCTGAGGCAGAAGCATCACCATGCTTCTTGTCCTTCACATTGTTCAGGTAGTCTGGACAATTCCTCTTCCAGTGGCCTTTCTTGCCACAATGGAAGCACTCAGCATCACCCTTGTCCTTAGGTGCCTTCTTACCCTTCTTCTTGCCCTTCTTCTTCTTGGATTTTCCTTTGGGCTTAAGGGGGTCACCTTTTGCAGGCTCCTTACCCTTTCCCTTGGCCTTGCTAGGCCCACCAATCAAAAGAGCCTGTGTCCTATCCTTCTTGATAGACACTTCAGCTGTTGTTAACATGCTTAACAACTCAGGCAAGCTCACTTGCATCCCATGCATATTGTAATTCATGATGAATTGACTGAAGGAAGGTGGAAGTGAGGTGAGGACTAAGTCATTACTTAGCTCGGCATCCATGATGAAGCCTAGGTTTCCTAGCTTCTCAATCAGCCCGATCAAACATGGCTGCCAACAGACATGCTCTCAGTCATCCTACAAGAGAACAGTTCTCTTGAGGCCTCATACCTCTCATGCCTGCCTTTAATATCATACAACTCCTTGAGATGTACGATAATAGAGGGAGCATCCATATGCTCATGCTGCTTTTGCAGTTCAGGCGACATGGATGCCAACATGATGCATACTGCCATCACATTGTCATCCAAGTGTTGTTGGTGGGTTACGAAATCAAATTCCGCAAACCCTTCTTCCCCTTCCCGTGGAGCTACGGGTATTACAGCATCTAAAACATAGGCAATCTTTTCGGCCCTTAGAACTATTCTTAGGTTCCGATACCAGTCCATAAAATTCGAACCGGTCAGTTTATTCGTATCGAGTATTGAACGCAGTGACAGTGGATTAGTCATACTATAAGCTGAAAAGGATGTAAAGATAGTTTTAGTTAATATACGGTTATGTAGTTAAAAAGCAAATTATTAAAGACTTGAAATAATTTGCCACTCCCACTATTTTATCTAAGTCAATGACCCTTCCTTTTGACTTAGGGTTAATCTACTTTAGATTTTACCTTAGTGGGATTAAGAGTGCGATTATTTATTTTAACCTCCGTCTGAGACCGCAAGATTAATTTAAATAAAGGGTTGATCTTTATCAACAGTATCTCATACCCTCTCTTAACATTAGGTTGACAACTCTTTGTCACTTAGTGGTGCATCTCATGCAACCAACCTAGCACCATTACCCTAAGCACATAAGCCCGGCTGTGCCTGCAACTTATGTCTTAGTTAAGCATTAAACCAGCACCCTAAGTGTCTTACACTTCAAACACTACTCTAGCCCAACGAAATAGTGGGTCCCAACTGAGTTGTGGAGCACCACTACGTAGAAGAGTTTTGAGTAGCATTGGTGGTGGGAGATAATCATATGCTTAATTATTTATTCCTTTTAAGGGTTCCTTTTATCTTGGGGTTAATTAGGTCCCATCAAACGCATATTGTAAGTTATCATGCTAGTCGTTACCTATGTCAAACATCTATCGGTATACACTAGTCGTTATTGGACAAACATAATAACCATACAAACGCGGTTTGCCCAATTTATGCATACTAGACGTTCTAATCATACATGCATATAAACAGTTTATATTGAGATAGCCATGGTGCTCGCGCTTTTGTCCTTTTTGCTTCTTTAAGCAACGGCCGCTTGTCGTCTATACGCCACTAGCCTATTTCTCTAATTACAAATAATTAAAGAAACTCCATAACACTTTGGAGGAACAAAATTACAAAATTTAAATTACAAATATACTTGTAAATTAAAATGCGCGATTACACATAAATTTAAAATTCAAAAAAATTCAAATCCGGGCACCATGACCATCCCCTTCCTGTTTGTACCTGAAAAGTTCAAAACTTGCAAACACAAACATTATATTATCACATAACATTTTCACATGTATTTTGACATTTAACATTTAAACATCAAAATAACATCAAGATTCATAATCTTAAATTTCTCATTGGCCGAATTTAAAAACAATTTCAATTCAAATTTTGTTAATTCTTTCTTAAAGAAAACAAAATTAAACCATGCATGTAGCCATAAATCTCCACATGGCCGAATCATATAGGTGACTATGTGATAAATTTTGTCTCAAAATTTCATGCATATAAACATGACACAATTCATGGAGAAAAATAAGAAATCATTCAAGGCACTCTTAGTACCCTCCATGGCCGAATCTTCCCTTTCAAAAAGGGTGTTCCTTTTAAAACTTTCATAAAGAAAAAGAAACTAAACCATGATGCATAATGTTTTATGAACACAGAATCAAATTTTCATGTTCATAAAAACAAAAACTTTAACACTTTAAAGGATTTGTGATTCAAAATCCACATGCAGAATTTAAACTTTAACCCTTTAAAGATTTTTGACCGTGAAAGACTCTTTTCACAAACAAGGTACCATCACCCGTCGATGGTAAAGCAACCAGGATCTGATACCACTTGAAAGTAAACTGGCCTTTGAAGGCCGATGCATGTAAGGTGTAAAACAAAAATTTTACTGCGGAACATACATGCACTCATAGGTTCATGCTTTAAGACAGCATGATGTTACCTTGTTTTGGCCTGATCAGTCAGGGAGATGAGATGTCAGGCTTGAAGGGTTCAAACCCTCTAATGGTGATCCACACCACCGTTCATCTATGATGCAAGAACTCTTTCTTGAAAGCCACCAGATGAACACCACAATGAGGCTTGCTATGCGCACAAGTGGTGAAGGTGGAGGCCAGGTATCCTGTTTGGAAAGGTGTACTGAACTACCCTACAAAATGGTGCATTGATGGAGGAGAGTTGATTAGATTTTTCACTAAAACCTAAGGTGAGGAACATGTCATATTTATGCGCACCCTTTGGAGAGGAGGAGGGAATTCAATCATTCAAAATGAAAACAAACTTTCAAATTTCTTTGAAAGTTGCGCATGAAACAGTGTGATAAGGTGGAGCTGTTGCAAAACTAACTTTGCCAACAACCTCCAATCTTATCCACATGAATTTAAATTTAAACTTAAATTCATAAACTATCATATAGTATATAGTTCTCATGCGCATAATTCAGCCCTAGAAAGGGTCCAAATACATTGAGTAGTTGCATTCAAAATTTGAATCAACTCACCCACTGATTCCCTCAACCACCAAATCTGAATGGAGGTTTGTTTTAAGTGATAAGATAACACTCTTATCACCTAAAAGTTGCGCACCAAACAGCCTAGGGAGAGCCTCCAAAGATGCTTCTTCATCCAAGGAATATGCTCCAATAAGATCCTGTCTTATCCTTTTGTTATGAAACAACTTTTCAAAACCAATTCAAATTCGAATTCAAACACTTGAACTCAAACTTTCAAACATTCAAATTCAAAATTCAAAATTCAAAATTTCAAATTTCAAATTCAAAATTCGAATTTCAAAATTCAAATTCAAATTCAAATTTCAAAATTCAAATTTCAAATTTCAAATTTCAAATTCAAAATTCGAATTTCGAAATTCAAATTCTAAATTCAAATTTCAAAATTCAAATTTCAAATTCAAAATTCGAAATTCAAATATTTGATTATTAATTTAACTAATTAAATTAATTAGTAATGGCTTGGACTATCCAAGCCCATTACTAAACTCCATGCACCACCCACCCATTTAGGTGGGCTTCCAAACAGCTTCTTGGGCTAATAACATTATTAGGCCCAATACCTTTAAAGCTAGTCCATCATGACTATAAGGTGTTAGTGTGTGACCCATTAGGTCCAACTTAGCTACTGACATAACTGGGCTTGGGCCCAACAAGCCCACAATCCAATTAATGACAACACAGAGCACTAGCAATGCTTTGTTGCCCCAGAACTAGTCAGATTAATGACTTGATCAACCTATTGCACATATTTGGTTACCGTATGTATTTCCCTTCGTCTCGGTTATCTTCCCATTAACCTAGGGTAAGGAAATGTATCAACCCCTGCGGTTTAGGGTAAGCTTTATTCGAAATAGGGAATCTTCAATTTACTGACTCTAAAGGCAGATCATCTCATGATCTCTTTTACTATGCATAGATTCCCGAGTCCCTGTAAATGTCATCCCGATTTCTCCGGTTTACAGATAACCTAATCTCTCACAGAGATTTGACGAATTCCTTTAGCTTATTACCCTAGCCCTGTGCCCTTTAAGGACACGCCCAACAGTATACCTATGAGTCTCCATGTTTCAGGCAGACGAGGTATACAATCAAAACATGCCTTCAAGAACACGGTCTAGGTAATAACTTCTGGTCTAAGGAAAGACATACCCAAACATAAAGAGATTACTCTAATGACACTATCTGTGAGATTTCCTCATAGAGTCTCTTTTTGGGTCTGTTCAGTGCGAGCTATACTCTTATAGGTCCACCCACAACTTTAGCTAAGATATCTCCATATCTGCAGCTCATGAGGTCTTTACCTTGTATCCATATACAAGTAGATAAGTCGTACTAGTCTTTACTCGAGATCACTGATCCCCAAACTCAGTGTCTCTAGACTAGGAACATATGATTAGGAATAGACATGCAATATCCTTGAATCCTCATGATCGTGATCTCATCACAGATACTCAAGAGATACCTGTTCTATTCCAAGGGGTTTATCCAGTTCGTTCATATAATATTAACAGTAATATCGAGACACAATATGAAACTGAATAAATAGTGCTTTCATTTATTTGCGACAAACAAAGTTCTACATCTAGTGTCCTTTATTTAATCAAAAGATTGTCTCTAGGACACTCATATGCTAACACTCCCCCAGTCTCATCAACACCTCCATCTGCTGACTCTCAGTTGCTTCAGCAGTTGATGGTTCAAAGTAACCATATGATGAGTATGTTGGAGCGACTGTTCATGGACAGGGGAATTGACACAGCTGGATTAATGGGTCAAGTTCCACCCAGTTCACAGGCGGGCCCATCTATGCTTTCTGCTACTGCTGATGATGATGTACTTGGTGATTTGGAGGCTGATGATTTTATGGATGACATCTGAGTTTTACTTTTTCATTGTCATTTACTGCATGTTTTTAATTTCTTGAAACAATTAGTTTTACATTTTGAAAACACTGTTGAACAAAGATATTTTGCTGCAATTTTATTTTGGTTTGATTTTCATGTTTATTCTGTTTTGGAAATTAACAAGTATGTGTGTATTCCATCTGGCAGACTTTTCTATAATCTAGAATAGTTTGTTGCTGAGGACAGCAACATTCTAAATCTGGGAATTGTCGCATAGCATGCTGAATGCGAGATTGATGAATACTGTGGAACTACACCATACACCATGAAAAAGACGTCTTGTTTTGAAAAAAAAAGAGAGAGAAAGAAGAAAAATACTGTGGAACCCGAGTCATCCCTGTGGTGCTTGATTGAATTTTGGATGCATAAACTTCTGGCATGACATTGTATAGGCAATTTCTTTCAACTGGTATGTCTGAATTTTTATGCTTGAATGATTAATAATGCCTAAATTATTCTTTTGGAAGTCTAGTCTGACATCATAACTGGTGAGTTTTTGTGCTGAAACACTTATTTTATTCTGAGAGACTTCACTGTGATAGCATTTCAGAACTTGCTCAGTTTCTCTAAAGATGCATGCACTGATTGAAATGATTAAGGAAAATTTTATTTTGTTAAGCCATGGCCAAATACTACACCAAATAAAAATTTTCCATTGCTAAACTTGGAGCCTGACCCTTTTTGTTCATCATTTTTGCTTAGCCATATTCAGATTGTCTTACCTTAATTGAGATTGAATCACTGATGCGTTGGAATGAAAAACAAAGGAAATGAGGTAAGCTCCACAGAGATCAATAGAAAAAAAAAAGAAAGCAAGGCAAAAGAAGTGTGCTCTTAAAAGAAAAAATAAGAGAAAAAGGAAAAAAAAAAGGAAAAATGTAAAGAAAATGAGGCTAAAAAGGAATTGATTCCCGAAATTCTGTGGGAATGTTAGTGGAGTAAAGCAAATAAGTTGAAGGTGTAATATCAGTTTTCAATCTCATTGTTGCTTCAGCTACTATCCATAAATCCCTAACCTTTAGCCCGGCCAAGTTATAATCTGTAAAGTTCTTTTGATCAATTGTGCATGTGTTAATGTTTCTCATCTTTAGAAACTTGAGAATATGAGCAAGCTTATGGTAATGTTATTGCTGTGATAGATTGAGTGATTGTCATTCCCCCAAACACTTGAGTATTGAGCTTTATATGATTATCTGGGTGAGGGGTGTTCAACTAGATTCTGATCTTTTCATAAAAGGCATTGTTAAAATTCTTTGCATTGATTCAAACATGCTTAGTATGATAATCAATTGATTGGCTGTATGATGTTATGTTGGATTAATTGATTATTTCCTGGATTTAGTCTTGTACATTGCTAGGGACAACAAAGTTCAAATCTGGGAATTATTTGATATGCGATCAGCATATAAGAAATTACAAGACGAAAAGAAGAAGAAAGTGACTCAATCAATGCAAGAAAGGCAGAAAAACTGATTAAAAGTATCCAAAGTCTGAATATCAGGAAAGATGCATAAAAGAAGACAAAAAGGGCAAAAGAAGACCTAAAATCCCATACTCACAGCGCGGGAATGGCGCTCAGAGCGTGGGAAGAAGAAAATTGGCAGAAGAACCCGCGCTGAGAGCGCGAGATCCGCGCCATCAGCGCGGGTGGGAAAAAACAGACAGAATCTCCCACGCTCACAGTGCGGGAGTGGCGCTGTCAGCGTGGGAGGCGCGAAAAGATGAAGATTCAATTTTGGAAATTAGGTCAAAGTCTCTTATAAAAAGAGACTCAACCTTTGAAGAGACACACCACAAGACCTAGAAAGGGGCAGATCCGGCTGGAGAAGGAGGGCGTCCTTCGCGTTCGTCGTTCCGTTCTTGTAATATTCTTCTTCTATTTTTATTTTTCAGTTCATGTTGAAATCAGATCAGCGATCAACATGCTTGGAGCATGTTGTGTGTAAATTGTTTGATCTTTGGCCAGTAGAAGTGTGTAGGTTTGGACTTCCGCTGGATAATTCCGCTGGGGATTCCAGTCAGGTTTTGCCGTGGGACCGACTCTGGGAGCGCTACCAGGATGATCCAAACGTTGGACTTCCGCTGGATATTCCGCTGGGGATTCCGATTGGGTTTTTTCGTGGGGCCGACTCTGGGAGCGGTACCAGGATGGTCCAAATGTTGGATTTTCGTTGGATAGGGCTCATGAGGAGTTTCAGTTGGGTTTTGCCATGGAGTCGTCTCAACCATGGGAGAGGCACCATGAAGATTCCGGGAGTTATACGATGGGGTCCTTAAACGTAATCCAGCTGTGGATGTTCTTGGATTGTGCCCAGTTGTTGTGATATTGTATGTCTGGCATGTCATACTTTGTTATATGTTGCACATTGAGTGAGCCATGGGGTGGAGTGATCCTCTAGTACCCTTGGTTTACTGAGATATATTTGTATATCTCACCCCGCGTTTGGGGACATCATTTCAGGTTAGGCTGAGCCTGGAGGAGTGGAGCATGTGGTGCATATGGAGGGCATAGCATGTTAGAGGATTCAAATGGACACACCTAGATGATGAACTTGTTGCATTGGATATTGCCATGCATTTGTATATTCATGAATATATGTTAAGTTATTCAAACTTGATGCCTATGATTATATGTACATTTTGGGGTGAGCATGGGAATTGTCCATGGCCACCTATGTTGTATTAAGGCATGTATAATATGATGGATGAGTTTTTAGGCCTACTTTAGAATTGTTTTATGTATTATTAACCAATGCATGCAATTGAACTTAATGATTGAAACCTAATAAGTAGTGTATATGTAAGATAAACTGTGATGGGTTGTAAGTGCCCTAAGGCATTATTGGTCCTTATGTGCGCCACCCTTTTGAATTTATATACCTTGTGATCTTGAGTCTATTGACAAAATTGGGAAGTATTGGAAATACAAAGGAGGTGCTGCCGAATTTTTGTCTCATGTATGATGAGAGGCCAAGGTGTGCTAGAGTTAAGTGATGAGGTATAGATGTGATAATGTTGTCAAATAGGTTGTAAAAGGTGTAGGATTGATTCCTGATGAAAGATACATGAAGTCTAAAAGAATTGGGATTTTCCCTGTTTGGGCGCTAAAACACCCAGGTGAGCGTTTTAGCGCCCTGCTCTTACTGCAGCTCTCTGTTGTCCGGCGCTAAAACACCCAAGGGGGACGTTTTAGCGCCCTGTTACACTGTGTCGACCAAAATTCTCTGTTGCTCGACGCTAAAACGCCCAAGTTGGACGTTTTAGCGCCCTGCCGCACCTGTGAAGCTCAAATTCTCTGCTGTTGGGCGCTTTAGCGTCAAGTGTGGGCGTTTTAGTGCCCGGTACCGCGTTTTAGCGCGCACTGCCTGTTTTCAGCATAAACTTATGCCGAGTAAATTTAGCATAACTTGAGCTACAGAACTCCAAATTGAGCGTGGTTTGAACCCACTCGTAACTAACAAAGAAATATATAATATACTAAGAAATGCGAAGCATTGATAGGTTAAAATTGTTGGAGTAAATAAAATGGTCAAGTCATTTAGTGATAAAAATGGATAGAACGAGTTTTAGCCTTGTTGGTTTATGGGAACCACTTGGCAACCTCTAAACAAAAGAGTGTATGGTATTAGGCTTTGGTATTAATCATTCCGCATAAAGTGTTGGGTTATGATCATAGTTATTTTATTGGAGAAAACGATGTTAAAAAGGAAAAAGTTTACCCATCTTTTATAAATGAACGGCTGTGATTGTAACTGCACTTAATATCATATTTGGTCATAACACACCGGTGAACAACGGGGTGTTACATGTCCGGTCAGTTTGTGAGCATAGAGAAGACTGTGATATACTTCTCGAAAAATACAACACCTGAAGTGAAAGAGTCTCTTACTCAAGCTAGCGGGTTCAAAGCAGCTGAATCTCTGGGAAAGTATTTGGGATCCATTCTGCATCATGGGAGAGGTAGAAAATAGAATTTTAATTCTGTCATGCTCCGTGTTAAAAGTCGGCTTGCTGGCTGGAAAAAAATATTCTTTCCTTTGTTGGTAGATCCACCCTAGCCAACGTATCATATGCAGCATGGTTCTATCCTTATTTCGGTCTGCGGCGAAATAGAAAAGCTTCAATGGTCCTTCATTTGGGGTGATTGTATTGATAGGAAAAAGGTCCATCTTATAGCTTGGGACAACCTTTGCAAGCCTGGGTGGCCTGGTGGTCTTGGTATCCACAACCTTAAGGCTCATAACGAAGCTTTTCTCTTCAAAATTGCTTGGCAAATTCTTAATAATGGCAATGCACTATGGGTTCATGTGCTCCTTGGTAAGTATGGTAGAAAGAATGACCTTAGAAGGGCCTCCTCCTTCCAACCTTATGACTCGGCCCTATGGAAAGGACTTAGTCGTATTTGGGGAAAAAATTTGGGCTGCTTGCATTGGAAACCTGGAAATGGTAGGGATGTGTTGTTCTGGTCAGATTGATGGACTCATCTAGAATCAACCATCAGTGAGTATTGTATCTCCAATCCCTCCCTTGTTGATCTAGGGGCTAAAGTAGCAGACATGGTGGATTTGGGTTCTGGGGATTGGAACTCAGAGCATCTCCTCACAATGCTCCCCATCGAAGTTGTCAATCATATTTTAGCTGTCATGCCTCCTTCAGCTTTAGGTGAGGTTGATCGGCTGGTGTGGAAGGCCAACTTGAATTCTAGGAATATGGTTAAGAATGCCTATAATAGCATAATGGGTTTCGACAGTAGCAGTAAGGACCCCATCTGGGGAGTCATATGGAAATGGCAAGGTCCTCATCGTCTCCGCCACTTTATCTGGCTAATCCTTCATGGTAGAATCCTGACCAAACATGTAACAGCTCTTGGGGAGGATCTCCTTACTGTCATGTGTGCCGAGACAAGGTTGAAGACATGATGCATGTTCTGTGCGACTGTAAAAAAGCGGTTTCTGTTTGGAGTTTTGGTTCTCAGGTAACATTCCAAGTGAGTTCCTAACTCTAACAAGGGAAGACTGGATTAGCATGAATGTGACCTCAGGCTGGAGCATCGCAGGAATGTGACCTCAGGCTGGATACATGCTCAGCCACTAGTCTGGCAGGATGTGTTTACTGTCTCCAAGGATGTGTTTACTGTCTCCGTCAGGTATTTATGGAATTGGAGAAATAAAGAAATCCATGAGACCAGTTCAGCAGACCTGCCAACACCCCTATTTTCATAAAAAGTTATATCTTGGAAATTAGGAACGCAGCTGCCGAGAAGGACTCCCTCAGTAGTTTCCCTTGTTGGGATAAATTTTAAATGTCCATTTTTTATTTAATGAGTCAGTTATGTCAGTTAGAATGTTAATGAGTCAGTTATGTCAGTTAGAATATTAATGAGTCAGTTATGTCAGTTATAAAATAATGAAAGTGTTATCTATGGAGTTATGTTGGTCAGTTTTATATCTTATAAATAGCCTTTGATAGTTTGTATGAAATATAAATCAAGAGAAAAAGAGAAAAATAGAAAGAGCAAGAAAGCAAGAATAGAAAAGAAAAGTCTTTCTTGTAGATACACAAGTATGGTTGTCTCTTGCATCTGCGTGGATATTCAATTCAAACAAATTGGTATCAGAGCTTGGGCTGTGGAGGAAAAAAATGAGATGGAAGTGCCACTCTTTTATGCCTTCTTAAAAATCCTGTGTTTTTACTCTTCTCCTAACAAATTGGTATCAGAGCTATGGAAAGCGTGAGTAATATGGCATTGCCTAAATTGACAAAGGGGAATTACGAGAATTGGAGTATCCATATGAAGGCTCTTCTCAGTTCCCAGTAAACTTGGGAGATCCTCCAGGAAGGCTTTGCAGAACCGGCAACTACCGCAGGGTATACGGCGGCTCAAACCAGAGTGTTGAAAGAGACACGTGCAAAGGACAAGGCGGCATTGTACATGCTCTTCCGAGCAGCAGACGAGTCTGATTTTGAAAGGATAGCGAATGTAGAGACTTCAAAGTAAGCGTGGGACATTCTGGCAAATGTCTATAGAGGAGCCAACCGAGTTAAGCAAGTCCGAATTCAAACCCTTCGCGGCGAGTTGGAAGGAATGAAGATGAAGGAGACGGAAGGTGTGTCCGACTTCATCACGCTTGTTCAAACTGTGGTGAACCATTTAAACAGGAATGTAGAAGCGTTTCCCGATGCAAGAGTGGTGGAAAAGATCTTGAGGTCTTTAATCGACAATTTTGAGAATGTCGTATGTGCCATAGAAGAATCAAAGAATCTAGCAACGCTCACTGTTGAAGAACTCGCAGGTTCCCTTGAGGCACATGAACAACGTAAGAAGAAGAAGAAGGAGGAGACACTTGAGCAAGCGCTTCAAACCAAGGTGTCAATCAAGGACGAGAAGACCCTCTATTCTCAAAACTTCCGAGGTAGAGGTCGTGGCCCTGAGGGACGTGGAAATGGCCGTGGTGGTAGAGGTCGTGGTCAAGAAGGTCAGAATGAGGAGAAAGAACAGTCAAGCCAACAGAACTGGCGTGGAAGAGGCGGTCAGTCGTATTACTCCAACATTGAGTGCTACAAGTGTGGCAAGTATGGTCACTATGCAAAAGATTGCTACTCGGATAAATGTTACAATTGTGGTAAGATCGGACATTTCGCAAGAGATTGCCGAGATGAGAAAGAGGTTGAAGAGACAACCAACCTAGCCACAGAAGATGAGGCGAAAGAAGGTATTCTCATTATGGCACACAATGAAGGCAACACCGACAATGACATGGCGTGGTACCTCGACACGGGTGCAAGTAACCATATGTGCGGGCATGAGCACTTATTGAAAGAGATGCGAAAGGTGGAAACTGGACATGTGTCGTTTGGAGATGCGTCGAAGGTTGAGGTCAAAGGTCAAGGTACGATTTGTTTCTTACAAAAGGATGGCTTAGTTGGGTCAATTTGAGATGTGTATTACGTACCAGACCTCAAGAGCAACATTGAGTATAGGGCAACTTATGGAGAAAGATTATTTGGTTCTTATTATAGACCGGATTTTACACTTGAAAGATAAGCAAGGGCGTTTGATCGCTCGAGTTGAAATGGAGAGAAATCGCATGTATAAGTTGAATTTGAGAAGCACGCAAGAAAAATATTTGCAGGTAAGAAGACAATGTTTGCAGGTAGACGTAGAAGACAAGGCGTCGCTGTGGCAAACTGCCATGGACGATGAGATTAAAGCAATTGACCGCAGCAACACAAAGGAGTTAGCGGAATTGCCGAAAGGAAGTCAGCCCATTGGTGTGAAATGGGTGTTTAAGAGAAAGATGAAAGTTCAAGGTGACATAGAACGGTACAAGGCACGACTTGTTGCAAAAGGATACAAGCAAAAGGCGGGAAGTCTTGATGTTTCAACTCCGATGGAACCTGGTGCAAATCTCTCGAAGTTTGATGGAGGAGAACGAGTCGACACAAGGCAATGTGGAGTTATTACATATGGCAAGTCAAGAACAAGTCGAAAATATTTTCACAAAACCACTACCGACGTTACTGCTGGAAAATTGCAATAAATTGATCGGCATGAAGGATAGCAGGAGCATTTAAGTTTACGGGGGAGTTTTGTTGAATAAACTTTAATGTAGAGTTATGTGGGTTTAATTCAGTTTTTATGTTTTTACGTTTCTGACGTTATGAGAGTTATGTGGGTTTAATTCAATTTTTATATTTTTACGTTTCTGACTATTACGAAGTTTATTGTGACTATTGCGGAGTTACAATTATTTTGTATTTTTAAAATCCTTTGTTTTGAATGAAAAGTAGGTCTTCTGCCTTCGTAAAGATCCTGTGTTTTTACTCTTCTCCTAACAAATTGGTATCAGAGCTTGGGCTATGTAGGAAAAGAACGAGATGGAAGTGCCACTCTTTTATGGAGATAAAGATGAAGCATTGGTCTTCTTACTCTGTCTAAAAGAATATTTTCGGAGAGAAAAAAAAAACATTCGAAGAGGACAAATGGCATGAAGCTTTGAGTAGATTCAGAGGAACGCAATCAAATGGTTCCTTACATGAGACTGCCGCGATTTTAATAACATGTTGAACCATTTGATTGCGCTTCCTCTGAATCTACTCAAAGCTTCATGCCATTTGTCCTCTTCAGAGGGTTTTTCTCTCCGAAAATATTCTTTAGACAGATTAAGAAGACCAATGCTTCATCTTTATCTCCATAAAAGAGTGGCACTTCCATCTCGTTCTTTTTCTCCATAGCCCAAGCATACCAATTTGTCAGGAGAAGAGTAAAAACACAGGATTTTGACAAAGGAGGCAGAAGACCTACTTTACATTCAAAACGAAAGGATTTTTAAAATATAAAATAATTGTAACTCCGTAACAGTCACAATAAACTCCGTAACAATCAGAAACGTAAAAACATAAAAACTGAATTAATTAAACCCACATAACTCTCATAATGTCAGAAACATAAAAACATACAAACTGAATTAAACCCATATAACTCTACGTTAAAGTTTATTCAACAAAATCCCTTTGGACAGAGGACTGTTGAAATGGAAACCCCCAAATAGACTGGTGGAAATTAACTGTAGATGCAGCCACAAAAAAGAATCATTGTCAAGCATCGTGTGGGGGGCCTTCCTAGGACAGCGGAGCTTTGGGGTCTTCTAAAGGGGCTGCAATTTTCCTGGGAATTGAGAGCCCAGAATCTTGCCATTGAGAGTGATTGCCTTCAGGCCATCCAGGCTCTTACTCACAGAATAGATGACAGCGTCTGTCGCTCCTTGAATAGCCACATCCAACGTTGGCTGGAGAAAGTGTGGAATACTGCGCTGCTTCGTAGTCGTAGAGAGGGGAATGTTTGTACAGATTGGATGACAAAGTTTGCTTTTAATTTTCACGATCGGTATTTGGTTTTTGATAGCATCCCCTCGGTGTTGGGTCCTCCGTTAGAGGTGGATGCTTTGGGTAGTTAGTTTTTGCTGTGTTTTATGGGCTTGAGCCCCTTTTAATACTTAAAAAAAAAATGTCTTGAGGTTACACAATGGCATTTGCTTCTCGAGGCAAGAATTTAAATACATTTCAACACTATCTCTCAAGATTGAGAAAGATAGAAATTTTGCAACTTGAAACTCTTTTCACTTCCATCTCTATTTTGATTTCCAATCCTTCAAAATGATTCATATTAATAGCCGAAATTCTTGCATAGCCATTGCCCAATAATAATGGGTGGAAGGATTGAATTTTATTGTTTAATGCTGCCAGTTGTGTTAGCAAATTACTTAAGCCGTAAAGATAAATTTGAAAAACAATGTTACAAAATGCAATTATTTATATTAATAGCCGTTGCCAAACGTTTAAGTTTTATTCTTTAATGCTGTCAGATGTCTGGGCAGATTATATGGCCATAAAGATAAATTTTAAAAGCAACGTTACAAAATGCAATAAATTCTTATTCTTTTTCTAAAAAAGAAATTGTCC
>JAVKPL010006768.1:20000-27773 GCA_032173675.1 Gastrolobium villosum
AAACTGCAATTGTGATTTTTTTTTTTTCCTTAAGGATAGATAAAGGAAGTGAACCAATTTTTTTACACACCGCTATCCACAACCCACACGCAAAAGTTTGTTACCCCTACAGTTCCTGACTCATCCAACCAGGCATAGACTTCAATAACCAAGAAAGGAAACTGGGAAAAAAGTAAAAAAGGAAAAAGAAACTTAGCCCCAAAGGTACACAACCAAAGTTTGGCCTGAATAAAACACATAGGCATTAGCAACTCAAATCAAAGAAACAAATTAACGTCTCAACTTTCCTTCTCACATTCTAGTCCTTTTCATACTCAACCTTACATGTGCAAATTTAGAAATATCTACCACTTGTAAAATTAAAAATCAACTATGACTATGCAAGTTTCATAGCGAGGAACAACTGGCCTAAAAGTGATGTATTCATAGCTTTAAATTAAGATCAATACTTTCTGCAACTTCATGACAATTCTGAATTCTGGCTGTTGTTTGTCCAATTTGTCCTTCCTTAGCTGCTGGGGTATGGATTTGATCTTCTTTATGTTCCTTTTGCAAAAATAAAAAATAAATTGAATTTAGGAATGAACAATGAAATTAGCAACAACAAAAAAAAAGACTAATGAGTATGTCCAAACCTGAGAAGATAGAGATTCATATTCAGGACATTCTAGATTGTGAAATGCTAGGAATGTTGAAGAAGACTTGAACTTTGAAGATGAAGTAGAAGTGGGAGGAGCCAAGGTGAGAAAATCTCCATTGAAATTCTCAGTATCTTTATTCCTTTTCTTAGTGTTTGGCTCTGAGTTGGAAACTGAACAGGAAGGGACCTCTCTGCAGATGATGCAGAAACACATGCATGATATAAGCAAACTATAGTTGCAACTACAACATAAGGACCAAAAGATTAAAACTAAAACAACCTGGAATTTGAATTGCAAGGATCAAAGTTGAATCCACTTCCACTCCCACATGAAGTGTTTGCATTTGTTCTTATTTCAGCATAGGTATGCAAATTATAATTGAAAGCAGGCGCATGTGGAAAATCCTGGGAGAAAAGGTATGGCCTTTTCATGCCAACCACCTACACTCATAAAAACAAATTCTGAGGAAAATATCTTCCATCAAAATGTATCAAGTTCAAAATTTTACTGAATTCGTTGAGAACATGCATGATTAAGATGTCAATATTCAACAAAACAAGCATTGAATTTTAGCCATATGGAAGAGGAAAGTATTACTACTAATATAGAACTAACATGCAGATGATGCACATGTGAATTATCTTAACAACATAAAATTGCAAATACCTTCTCCACAGGCTTCATAGGCACACCACTACTGCCACTATAGTTTTGGTTTGAAGGGGGCTCTAAGGAGAAGTGAGGCACAGGTGTTGATGAAGTTCCTGATGAGACACTCACCTACATGTTCCAGAAGATAGAAAGAAAAATCAAAACCCCATCATAGGAATTTTTTTTTTTATATAAAAGAAAGTTTAAGTGGGATTAGACACTGGTATCCCACTAGGGTCAGGGAAGACCCCCAACCTTTTTGAGGATTTCTGGGAGGGATTACATATCACCCACCAACAAAGTCCTCACTTCTGCCGGCGGGGTTTGAACACACGCCCGACACACAGAAAGATCAAACTTATAAAACATATCTCACCAATGATGAAGGTTGATGATGAAACTGTGGTGTTCTCTGCCCCCAGTTGGGTAGAGGCCAGATAGGGTTGGATGATGCAAAAGGCAAACTTGGTAGAAAGGACATTCCTGAATCCACCCCAAAATTGTCCTTCTCAAACTTGGGGGGAACATTTGAAACAGCAGGCCAACCAGCCTCAAAGCCACCACTGTTGGCCAATGGAACAGTGCTTGGAACAGCATCTTTTTGGTGAGAATGATGAAAATTGTTATCTGCCAGAGATGATAAATGTGCAACTGAATCTCTCTTTTGCTGTTCTTCTAGTCTTATTTTCTCAAGCTGTGCCACACCAAGTCCTCTTCGTGGCACCTTTTTCTGCTTTGGCTTTTTGGAAGATCTAACACCACCATTACCACCATTCCTACAGCTTCTGATTTGATCTTCTTGAGCCATTGTTGTATCATATTCCATTTAAAGATAAAAGACTAAAACAGTGTGCTATGGGCTCAAAATGCCTGCATTTGCAACTATCTCTGGTGTGGTTTTTCTCCTTTTAAAGACCAAATTTTAAAAGCAAAATCCAGATACACAAGATTTAGAGAGAGAGAGTCAAATGTTTGATATCAGAAGCCTAGAATTCGGAACCATAATCTGAGAGCAAAATCTAAAAAAGTACTTAAATATTTTTACCTGTAACTATATATATATATATATATATATATATATATATATATATATATATATTTTTCCTCGCTCCAAATTTTTAATCACCGTTTTAGGGCCGTTACTTATATTCTCCATTGCCGTGGTGTGTATCACTTAACATTTTGTCTAATTCAAATTTCTGCAAAAACAATCTTTTCATGTTATTTTGTTACCAACAAAATATATATTGATTACATTGTCAACAATAACCTTCATTATTTTTATTTTTATCACCGTTAATTCAATCCGCTCCCTCAAATTTTACATAACTTTTTTTTTGGTAAACAAATTTTACATACGTTACTTATATTCTCCATTGACATAATGAAAAATACTATCACTTAACATTTTGTCTAATTCAAATTTATTCAACAATCTTTTCATGTTATTTTGTTACCAACAAAATATATATTTATTACATTGACTCAACAATAACCTTCATTATTTATTATTTTTATTAATTTTTTTTTTTGGAATTCAGGGGAAACTAAACATTTATTAATAAGTGATAAAAAAGGAATAGGTTATACTTACTACCTATTTTTTTTACTACCTCTTACTACCAAATCTCAATCGTTGATTTCCGTCAATCTAACGGTTATAGTTTATGGGATCATATTTATTAATTAATTATTAATTTGCAATAAAATATAACCGTTAGATTGATGGAAATCAACGGTTAAGATTTATTAATAAGAGGTAGTAAGAAAAATAAATAGTAAATATAACCTTTCCCGGTAAAAAAATTTATTTTTATTATACAAATATCTGGAGTTCAAATCTTGAAAATAAAGAAAATAATATTGGAAGAACCACCATACATATATATTTATGAGGTAGGATATTCTTACTACCCAAATTCTCCACTACCAACTTACTACCAATCTAATCATCATTGAATCAAGGAGAGAGAATGCTAAAAAGTTTATGAAGAGAGGGAAAATGTAGATCCAATGGTGATTAGATAGGTAGTAAGTTGGTAGTAGAAAATTTTGGTAGTAAGAATATCCCTCCTCTCTATATTTATTATAAGACAAAGAAAAAATCTCTATAAATATACTCCTAATAATAAGATCGAAGAACTGATTTACGTTATTAAATTCATCTTCAATTTGTAACTACCAAATTTTATGGGAGGAAATGAGTGTGAAATTTGTTAGGAACTTAGAATTTATTTATTAATTTTTTGTAAGGGAAAAACATATATCCTTTTAAAGGATATAAGCTTATATCATTTTAGATCCTAACTGTTGATTTCCGTCCATCAACGGTTATAATCTATTGGGCCAAACTTAATGGGCCAAATTTATTATTAATTAATTAATAATTTTGATCCAATAAATTATAACCGTTGATGGACGGAAATCAACGGTTAGGATCTAAAATGATATAAGTTTATATCCTTTAAAATGACACATGTTATTCCCTTTTTTTAAATAATAATTTTACCTAAATGTTTCGAGTTGGGTTATACTTACAACTTTTTTTTACAACCTCTTACAACCATATTTTAACACCGTTGATTTCCGTCAATCAACGGTTATGATTTTCGTAAATTAAACTCATTAATTAATTATTAATTCACAACAATTGATAACCGTTGATTGTCGAAAATCAATGATGTTAAGATATGGTTGTAAAAATAAGGTTGTAAGTATAACATTCCTTAAATGTTCCACCAGTATTCCATTTTTAATGTTTTAAATTAAGGGAAAATATTTTCTTATGTTGCATGAGAATTCAATTCTCATGTTGTGACCATTCGATTTGCGTGCAAAACTTTTCTTTTCTTTTTCTCTTTTTAATAAATGTGGGGCCCACCACTAGTTGAGTCACAACATGATAATTGAATTCTCATGTAACATGAGAAAATCAAATCCCTTGAATTAATACATATATACAAAGACTCGTTACTAATGTTATAGTTCATTATTCCACATCAATAGGTTGTTTAGTATAAATGTTGGGTTTTATAAGAGTTATGTTGTGGGAAAAGTGATTATTTTATGTTATAGAGATTCGTTTTGCGTGCCGGAGTTTTTTTTTGTTGCGGATCCCACAAAATGTTTTGTGTGTGGGAAATTTTTTGTAATCATGTTAAATGACAGATGATAAACCCATAAATGTTTCCCTAATTGTTATCAAAAAAAATGTTTCCCTAAACAAGTCCTTTTTCAATTAAAAAATGTTATCACCCTTGTCTCCAAACCTTTAGTTTTCTCGCTTGTGTTCTCATTATTTGCTAATATATATATATATATATATATATATATATATATATATATATATATATATATATATAGGGGTAAACATTTCTATAGCCATTTTAAATAAGCTTATCTACAGCCACCACTTTTAACTATGTTCTCCCGGGAGAACAAAGTTATAACACGAAAATTGCTTTTTTTTTCTCTTCTTAGTTGCTTTTCAGAACCTGTCTGCTGACGTGGAGAGAGAGAGAAAAAAAAAGCAACTTTCGTGTTATAACTATGTTCTCTCGGGAGAACATAGTTAAAAATGACGGTATATAAGCTTATCTAAAATGGCTATAGAAATGTTTTTGCTATATATATATATATTTAGCAAGATCTGTGAGATCAAATATGCTAATTGATACGTGCATGAAACACAATAAAACATCCCTCATTTAATATCGCAATGCGTGAGCCGTACGTTATTTTTTTGAGGGCGAGAATCATTTTACATTGGTTATACTTTCAATCTCGAACATCAATCTCATTTATAGGGGTAAACATTTCTATAGCCATTTTAAATAAGCTTATCTACAGCCACCACTTTTAACTATGTTCTCCCGGGAGAACATAGTTATAACACGAAAGTTGTTTTTTTTTTTCTCTCTCCACGTCAGCAGACAGGTTCTGAAAAGTAACTGAGGAGAGAGAAAAAAGCAACTTTCGTGTTATAACTATGTTCTCCTGGGAGAACATAGTTAAAAGTGCTGGTTGTTGATAAGCTTATCTAAAGTGACGGTAGAAATGTTTATCCCATATATATATATATATATATATATATATATATATATATATATATATATATATTAAAGCAAATAATGAGAACACAAGCGAGAAAACTAAAGGTTTGGAGACAAGGGTGATAACATTTTTTAATTGAAAAAGGACTTGTTTAGGGAAACATTTTTTTTTGATAACAATTAGGGAAACATTTATGGGTTTATCATCTGTCATTTAACATGATTACAAAAAATTTCCCACACACACAACATTTTGTGGGATCCGCAACAAAAAAAACTCCGGCACGCAAAACGAATCTCTATAACATAAAATAATCACTTTTCCCACAACATAACTCTTATAAAACCCAACATTTATACTAAACAACCTATTGATGTGGAATAATGAACAATCACATTAGTAACGAGTCTTTGTATATATGTATTAATTTAAGGGATTTGATTTTCTCATGTTGCATGAGAATTCAATTATCATGTTGTGACTCAACTAGTGGTGGGCCCCACATTTATTAAAAAGAGAAAAAGAAAAGAAATGTTTTGCACGCAAATCGAATGGTCACAACATGAGAATTGAATTCTCATGCAACATAAGAAAATATTTTCCCTTAATTTAAAACATTAAAAATGGAATACTGGTGGAACATTTAAGGAATGTTATACTTACAACCTTATTTTTACAACCTTATTTTTACAACCATATCTTAACATCATTGATTTTCGACAATCAACGGTTATCAATTGTTGTGAATTAATAATTAATTAATGAGTTTAATTTACGAAAATCATAACCATTGATTGACGGAAATCAACGGTGTTAAAATATGGTTGTAAGAGGTTGTAAAAAAAAGTTGTAAGTATAACCCAACTCGAAACATTTAGGTAAAATTATTATTTAAAAAAAGGGAATAACATGTGTCATTTTAAAGGATATAAGCTTATATCATTTTAGATCCTAACCGTTGATTTCCGTCCATCAACGGTTATAATTTATTGGATCAAAATTATTAATTAATTAATAATAAATTTGACCCATTAAGTTTGACCCAATAGATTATAACCGTTGATGGACGGAAATCAACAGTTAGGATCTAAAATGATATAAGCTTATATCCTTTAAAAGGATATATGTTTTTCCCTTACAAAAAATTAATAAATAAATTCTAAGTTCCTAACAAATTTCACACTCATTTCCTCCCATAAGATTTGGTAGTTACAAATTGAAGATGAATTTAATAACGTAAATCAGTTCTTCGATCTTATTATTAGGAGTATATTTATAGAGATTTTTTCTTTGTCTTATAATAAATATAGAGGAGGGATATTCTTACTATCAAAATTTTCTACTACCAACTTACTACCTATCTAATCACCATTGGATCAACATTTTCTCTCTTTTGATAAACTTTTTAGCATTCTCTCTCCTTGATCTAATGATGATTTGATTAGTAGTAAGTTGGTAGTGGAGAATTTGGGTAGTAAGAATATCCTACCTCATAAATATATATGTATGGTGGTTCTTCCAATATTATTTTCTTTATTTTCAAGATTTGAACTCCATATATTTGTATAATAAAAATGACAAAATTATTTACTTTATTTACCAATTTTTCTCACCGTTAGATCGATTATAAAAACGGTTATATTTATTTATGGGAATGGTTATATTTTATTTAAAGCGAAAGCATTAAATATGGGAAACATACCTCTTATTAATTAAATTTATCATGACCATACAAAGATGAAAATAAATATAACCGTTGGATCAATATAATCAATCTAACGGTGAGATTAATTGGTAGTCACTTGGTAGTAACATAACTTGGTTGTCACAATATCCTTCCCCATTTGTATAATAAAAATAAATTTTTTTACCGGGAAAGGTTATATTTACTATTTATTTTTCTTACTACCTCTTATTAATAAATCTTAACCGTTGATCCATCAATCTAACGGTTATATTTTATTGCAAATTAATAATTAATTAATAAATATGATCCCATAAACTATAACCGTTAGATTGACGGAAATCAACGATTGAGATTTGGTAGTAAGAGGTAGTAAAAAAAATAGGTAATAAGTATAACCTATTCCTTTTTTATCACTTATTAATAAATGTTTAGTTTCCCCTGAATTCCAAAAAAAAATTAATAAAAATAATAAATAATGAAGGTTATTGTTGAGTCAATGTAATAAATATATATTTTGTTGGTAACAAAATAACATGAAAAGATTGTTGAATAAATTTGAATTAGACAAAATGTTAAGTGATAGTATTTTTCATTATGTCAATGGAGAATATAAGTAACGTATGTAAAATTTGTTTACCAAAAAAAAAGTTATGTAAAATTTGAGGGCATTTGACTCTCTCTCTCTCTAAATCTTGTGTATCTGGAAGCTGTAGGAATGGTGGTAATGGTGGTGTTAGATCT
>JAVKPL010006769.1:0-20000 GCA_032173675.1 Gastrolobium villosum
CAAACAGTAACAGCAAAAATCCATGCATCAGCAAGCAACAGCAAACTTCACTTCTTCAAAAGCTTTTACGTCCTCCTGCCATTTTGGAAAATAGCAGCCCCGAAGGGGTGAGAGAAAATCCAGTAGTGTGGCAACAAAACCAATAATATAACAGTATTAACTAGGCACAAAATCATAAACAGTCACTTCAACATATCCTTGTTCCCTTTCCTTTTTCCTTTTCATCATATTCATATATATATATAGCGCATATAACGCCTTTCCTTTTCATCATATTCATATATTGCGTATATAACGCCTTTCCTTTGCGCTTTTAGCACCGTCGTGCGCGCACTTCACAGTGGAATCAAATATACCCTTGGCACCTGAGCTCCATGTCGATTCCATCTGTGGGCCTATGCGGACTGATGCCAAGTGTCCCATACCCCGGTACCTTGGGGATGCCTATATGATGCTTGCTCAAACACATGGTCCTGTACATAACTATTCTAAAACAAGACCTATATGATCATGATACATGCATGTCATGCTATGCTTTCACACACAAAGCGTAAAAATGCGGTATGATGTAAGGTGCATGCTTATATGTGTCTTTAACATTCTTTGCCAAACATCATCAATCCACATATCAATCAAACATTCCAAAGAGCTAAGATCTTGTGCACCTAATCAAATAGATACATATACATATGCAATCAGAATTTATTTCATGCTATTCCAATACTTCACCAACAAGTCCTAGGCTTCTATTTCATGTACCTTCATCGAATTGAAGTGTTTTTAGTGCCAATATTAGATACTGCCCTAAGAATAATATTATCCCTTGCTTGAACTACCATTTTTCCACTGTTTACATCATAAGAGGGTTCGGTTTAAAAGGCTCCTCTTAAGGAAATAATATTCTGACTTCATCTCAACTTAAATGAATTTATACAGCAACAAAATCTACATTTTTCCCTAGGTTCCCACATGCATTCATATACGGTTTTCAAGCTTTCATTCCTAACAATATTCTGCCTTATAAAAGAGTTACCAATGACTAAATACCATCAAATTCCAATGTTCTAACCAAGGCAGAATCGGTTAACAAAGAGATTAAAGGTTTCAATTCTCATTCTCATCTAAACTATATATGGTGCGCTAGGATTGACTAATAAGCATGCTGTAAATTAGTTTAATGCATGTAGAGCTAGGAGTATAACGCAGTCCCACAAAAACAGTCCATCATATACACAAAGACACTAATTCCATACTAACAAATCGGGTTTAGGGGCTAGCATGCACTAGGTTCATGACTCTTATTCACATATCCAACCTTACACTTTATGGTGTGCTAAAAAATACAAGCTATCCCAAAGTTCCAAGTGAGCCATATTCTATGCTCATAAAAATCGTTTCAAAAAAATTTTCAGAGATAAACATCAAGTCAGAATCGGTTTCATCTACACCAAACCATTTGAGATAATTTATTCTGAACACATTTACTTCCAAGAAAGGGTGCTACTGGTGCATTCTACACATACAGTCCTCCTCATTTAAAATCCTTATAATTTAGATACATTAACTCAGTCCCAAATTATAAGATAGTCTTTCAAGTTTTATTCTATTCATGCTTCTAGTTTATAACCTAAGGATATAAGATGTCAGAATTTAGAAGGGCTTAAAATAAGAAAAAAAACTATTTTCTCAAGCATGCTTCACGGTTTAACAGAGGGAAGAAAGAAGTGCCTACCTCTAGACAATGCAAGGCAACCGATACACAGCTCTAATGTGCAGGCTGCTTCGGCTGGAAGGAGAAAGAGAGATGTGTTGAACTTGGCTCACACTCTCTAGGTGTTGTCCTCGGTTGAGCAGTAACAGAAAAAGAAAAGAAGAGTTGGAAGATGGTGCTTCTTAGAAGGAATTCACGGTTAGAAGAATAGGTAGGAAGTTGGTTTCTGTTTGTCAAGTAATGTTAACCAATATTGTCTACTCATTCAGCCCAAGGGTATGGAAGAGAAGGGAACATGAAGGCTGTTTATAAACACTACACAAGTTAGAAGATGAGCTTGAGTCTCCTCTCCTTGGAGCACGCAAAGGAAGGAGGTTGGGGAAGTTTTCTGCTCAATGCAGACCGATCACAATGCCTCATTGGGTGCATGAAAAATAATGCTAAGTTAAATCATCAAAAGAGACAAACATCTGCCCCTTACTTCTGCCCAAAGCAACGCATGCTACAAGGGAAAAGATGGCTGAATGGTTGACAAGCAAAGACAAGGTCAGGGGCTGCAAGGATAGCAGAATTCTGCGCATGCTAGACCTGTGTGGGAGCTGTCCAAGTCGAGGTCAGAGGATGAGGAGCTTTGGTCAACTCAATGGTTGTATGTTTAGCATGAAAGCACAAGGAAGGGAAAGGCTATGAGGTTCTGCCTATTCCCTATCATGCAGATCTGACTTCTCTCCCTCCAAAGCTGCATGATGACAAGGCTGCCACAAGCCACCAGCCTGCACACTGGCCATTTCAGCGCAGCACAAGGGACAAGCAAGTGGCATAGGTTGTGTGTAAGTGTGCAAAGTGAGCTGCAAAAGCAAAAGAACCTATACCAAGGACTACTCATGCGCACAAGGTTGGAAGGGTTTGATGGGGATGGATGAGAGTATCTAAGGTCAAATGTGCAGCAGCTTTCTCTGCTCATAATGTCCTATGCGCACAAGTTTGGAAAGGTTTGATGGTGATGGATCAAACATGTAACAACTTTTTCTTCTCACAAAGCCCTATGCGCATAAGGTTGGATGGTGATGGATGAGAGAGGCTTTGATGGTGATAGGTGAGAGTGGCTTGGTCAAATATGCAGAGGACCTCCTTTTCTTTCACATGCTGCAGCGTTTTGTACAAGGGTGCAAGCAACAAAATGCCCTCTTCCCTATGCACCATGCGCATGAAGAGATAAGGGTGCCATGTGAAGGAAGAGCCTAGGGTGAATACATATGGAAGGAAGCACACTCAAGGCTCCCAATGTTGATGCAAGGTGGCGGTCAAGGAATGAAAGTGCAAGCTGAGTTTTATTTGGACACTAACCACACAATGAAGGGGCTGTGTGCAGCCAAAAAAAAACGCAAGAGAGAAGGTTAAAGGTGAAGGAATATAGAGGTGCTTAAGGTCATGGGTTCTAGGGCCCAAGTCCTAAATAAATTGATTCATACAAGTCCAATTGTTTTCTTATTTAGGAATTAATCCAATCCTTCTAACTTTTATGCACCTCTAATTATTTACTAAAGATTTACTCCTTACTTAAAATTAATGGTGTACTTTTAAATGAGTACATAATTCTAAATAACCGTATGCTCCCTATAAGTTCTATTTAATTTATTCCTATGACTAAAATTTCACATGCACAAAATAGGCACTTGCCTTCCATGGTACTACCAATAATCCTTAATTTAAAATTTTAATTCCGTTCTAGAGCAAACATATATAATTCGCATATACTTACTCTAGCCCATTCCTAATAGATTCGTAATTAGACGGGATGTTACACTCTCCCCAACTTGTTTTGAAGTTTGTCCCCAAACTTCGCCTTACCATTCCAAAACTGCCAAAGTCTAACGCGTATCACCGCTACACCACACCATACAGTTCAATGCATTTAGACAGCCATTTATAAAATTCATAAGACACCTCAAGACTTTATACTTTGCCTGATCATTGAATAATATAGGTGGGACACAATTTTGGGAAGGATAATAAAATCATGTTACAAACAATTCCCTAAGTTCAGCTTAAGCATCAACATATAAGGTAACACACCAGTAGAATGGAATGAACAAAAATCTTACCAGACTATTAATTCCAGCTAAAAACACCACAACTCAAAGTTCTAGGTCACAAATAATAGTCAACTAACAAATCCATTGACAAAACATCTTCCATTTAATGACTTAAAAAATTTAGTGCGGCATACGTGAACAAAATTTATTCACCCGATTTAAAGTTGCAACACATGAAGTAAAACATTTTCACATAAGGTACAATTAACAAATCAGTGATCCAAACTAAAAGTTCTTATGAGTTCAGTTAAAACGAAGTAACGTTATCTCCTATTAACTGCGCAACTATATATCCAACTAACTAAGACCTCCCATTTTAAAGATTTCATCTTCGTAATACGTATGCTACAATTTCTTAAGAGTGCCCTCACCTCCTACCTGTTACTTATCAATAATAAAAGTCCAGTTCACACCTAAGCTTTATATTCAGAATTCTACATTAGTCATCTCACCTAGGAGTATTATGGACAGAATCCTCATTTTTATAATCCTTTAGAAAATTAGACCAACACAGACCAAGCTTTCATAGATCAGGTTCACCGTAATTACACGCAAAATTCCTAGTTAAATTTAAATCTGACATTCAAGGGATAGATAGTATTTCATGGAATTAGACCTAATGCATGAACAACACCGTATTCAAATTTTCTCTAACAAATAACATGCAACTTCATAAATATATATCAAAAGAAAACCTTTCAAAAATAATAGTGATATTTTACGATGTCTTTTAAGTAATTTCAAAATGAATATCAAACTTTTAAGCATGGAATTCACCGCAACATAGTCAAGTCACAGATTGAATATTATATCAATTAAGCAGCAGCTAAACAAAACCAGTTTACTCGCTTAGATTCGAACTATAATATGATAGTATCTAGTTAATACCGACTCTAGTGGCGCATAAAAATAATCCACAGTTCCCAATAAATGATGACAAAAGTAAAAGTGATTCACATGAGAATTTTGCATGCACCTAATGTGTCAAGACTTAATGGCTACGATCAATGGAACTTATGGTTACGTATATGCGGCTTGGGTTACATGCACGTGTGTGAAATACTCAAATGTTGTAAGTTTGGACATGGTTAATAAAACTCGTTGAAAATGGTTAAAATGTCATGCATAGTATGCGATATGAAACATGCATTGATTAGCACCTTCAATTAATTAGGCCACAGGGTTAGTTTGAATTTGTAAGTTCAGACAGTACTTTGCATGTAGAAAAATTCACCTTGAGAACAGTAATTCAAGCATAGGCAAACATTCTTCTGCGGAACAAGTTTAGATATATTAAGAGGGTTCTAACAACATGGTAAGACATGCTTTGTAAAATCTCTTGAAAGTGTTTTGAATAAAATCAAAAATGCAGCAACAGTTTAAAACATAACGTTTGACGATCTTAAAACAGAATTTGAAACACTTGGAGGCATATTCATACAAAATTTAAATTATCCAAAACCGACTAAAAATTTATAAAAGAACAGACTGATACTACAAAGTCCTCAATATGCATGACACAATAATATTTATTGTAAGGTTATATAATAGGCAATCTCATCTTGTATAAGAGCCACAACTCGTTACATAAAAAAAACCAGTACTTAGCATCTAAATCATTTAACTTCTACCACAAAAGTCAAGACCACGTTCCTCATGATATAGAGAAGTACTACTAAAATTCCTTGCACATGTTGGACATAAAATCTTGGATTGGGAAACTATAGACTTAGAGATACCAAAAGTTTTTCGCACTTAATTAATTTCACAAGGACTCACTAAACTGAAATAAGGTTAAATTGTTCAAAATTTCCACACTATACCTTTATTTCTTTAAAATACCAATCTAACAAAACATGAAACATGCCAGCACTTTATGAGCTAACATGATAACTAACCGATGTGCGTCATGCAAATTATGTATGTTTAATTCATGGGAATCTAATACAAGGAATGACTAACGATTCTTACCACATAAAAGTTAAAATCATTTTTCGCAGTCAAAACAACAATCATGAAGGAAGCATATGTAGGTCAACCAATAACAACATAAGATGAAATCCCATTTTTTTAGCAGCAAGGTTTCATACACCATAATGTGAAAAAAATCTAAACTGGCAAGTTAAACAGTCATCATATAAAAGTCTATTATTATGAGCAAAGACAATGTACTATACGTAAGTCCAAATAGTCCAAATCACACAAAGCAAGTAAATACATTAGAGCTATGATTACAAGTATCACTCGTACGAAGGGTAGAGGCGTAATGGTCAAGTTCTCTCTTCTCACACATCACTACCTAGTTCACAGCTTCTTTTTCACTAATGGTGCCCAGTGCTAATTTACCACTAAGAGATTTGTAGACCGTAGACCCCCGTGTTTAAACCTTAATTAGCTCCCACTCTACTTTCTAAGGCAATAGCTGGATCTACTCAAGTGACCTATGCCTAAATGAATAGTCAGGTTTTGCTACTCAAATAGATTAACCCTTAACGCAAGTAAGTAATATAATAGAGTTAGTAAAGATTAACAGTTTCTACTACCCAGTTATATACTACAGTCACAGTATACAAGAGGTCATAATTCACAAGATAGGTATGGATTACTGTCATTATCTAGAAATAGCTTATCATTATCCATGACTTAAAATATCACAAAGCTTTCACATCAAACACAAGCATATAAAGCTTCACTGATAGTTCACTGGAACAATGCTAATGATTCACCGTAAATTCAAGTAACAATTCACTATTCCACACTTAGTGTTCAGACACATGTGTACCCTGTGATAACCATGATTATGCACACACAAACTGCGCGATAGTGAGTTGATCAGGCTCACTACCTAGCAAAAGGATGTGCACAGCCATGTTTAATACAGTGTACCACCAGTATCATCGCACCGCCAATCCAGGTAATTCAACCAGTAACCCATTCACAACAAAGCTCAAACAGAATAATGTAGCAGTTAGCCGGTCAACCAAGCAACAATCATTCAACAAACAGCACACAATTCATCCAAAAACAAACACCATGAACCGGAACTGCTCTGATACCAATTAGTGTAACACCCACTCTTGTATGCATCCAAGAGGGTTGTTTGCTAAATCGTATTAGAGTTGCAGCGGTATGGAGCTTCATTAAATGTAAAGCTTTATCAAATATTAATAATTTGAAACTTGAAAATGCCCAGATTTGTTTCTTATAAAAACCATTTGAAAGAAAATGTAATCATTACCAATCATAGGAAATTTCAATTATAAAACCCTTGGCTGAAATTTCTATACTTTTCAGAAAACCTTGCTGTCTTATAAAATCTGTATAAATTCGAAAATGCTTGCGATAAAAAATATTCCAAGCTTCTGTAAAACTAGACATCCGGGGCATCGCGTACATATAAATTATGCGCGATTCGGAGGTGAATAGCCCCACGGAACAGAACGCGTAAAACGCTTGTGAATTCTGTCCGTTTTCTGGAACAGGCTGTAGGGCGAGGCTTATAAAAATTTGTACAGATTTCGTATAGAGATGAAACCTGCACAGTTTGAAAGTACATACCCGGGGCTTCGCGTGCGTATAAATTAATAGTAAATCGGAGTTCGTTTGCCCCTTGAAACATGACACGTAAAGTGGTTGTAAAACTGGTAAAAATTCAGCACTTAGTTAAAACTTCTCCTTGCAAAACGTTTTTCTGATTTTTCCAAAACAGCCGCTGTTCATGAAGGTTCAAGGTAGAATAGAGATGATAAAGTCTACAGTCATCCAAGAGTACCGAAATATAAAGCATTACAGTCATCCAACAATCAAACAGTAACAGCAAAAATCCATGCATCAGCAAGCAACAGCAAACTTCACTTCTTCAAAAGCTTTTACGTCCTCCTGCCATTTTGGAAAATAGCAGCCCCGAAGGGGTGAGAAAAATCCCAGTAGTGTGGCAACAAAACCAGTAATATAACAGTATTAACTAGGCACAAAATCATAAACAGTCACTTCAACATATCCTTGTTCCCTTTCCTTTTTCCTTTTCATCATATTCATATATATATATAGCGCATATAACGCCTTTCCTTTTCATCATATTCATATATTGCGTATATAACGCCTTTCCTTTGCGCTTTTAGCACCGTCGTGCGCGCACTTCACAGTGGAATCAAATATACCCTTGGCACCTGAGCTCCATGTCGATTCCATCTGTGGGCCTATGCGGACTGATGCCGAGTGTCCCATACCCCGGTACCTTGGGGATGCCTATATGATGCTTGCTCAAACACATGGTCCTGTACATAACTATTCTAAAACAAGACCTATATGATCATGATACATGCATGTCATGCTATGCTTTCGCACACAAAGCGTAAAAATGCGGTATGATGTAAGGTGCATGCTTATATACCTTTCATATGCGTTATGCTGCCACATAACGTCTTTACCTCATAATCATATAGCCATCACGGCACATTTTTGGCAGTTTCCTTTCATCATAATGGAACATAATATTTTTACGGCATATGGAGCATCATGTCACAATTTTATACCAGTAGTTAATAGTCACATTAGGTAATATCGCCTGACACTTACCTCGTGTCTTTAACATTCTTTGCCAAACATCATCAATCCACATATCAATCAAACATTCCAAAGAGCTAAGATCTTGTGCACCTAATCAAATAGATACATATACATATGCAATCAGAATTTATTTCATGCTATTCCAATACTTCACCTGAAAGTAAACTGGCCTTTGAAGGCCGATGCATGTAAGGTGTAAAACAAAAAATTTACTGCGGAACATACATGCACTCATAGATTCATGCTTTAAGACAGCATGATGTTACCTTGTTTTGGCCTGATCAGTCAGGGAGATGAGATGTCAGGCTTGAAGGGTTCAAACCCTCTAATGGTGATCCACACCACCGTTCGTCTATGATGCAAGAACTCTTTCTTGAAAGCCACCAGATGAACACCACAATGAGGCTTGCTATGCGCACAAGTGGTGAGGGTGGAGGCTAGGTATCCTGTTTGGAAAGGTGTACTGAGCTACCCTACAGAATGGTGCATAGAGGAGGAGAGTTGGCTTGGTTTTCCCATGAAACCTAAGGTGAGGAACATGTCTATTTATGCGCACCCTTTGGAGAGGAGGAGGGAATTCATTCATTCAAAATGAAAAACGAACTTTCAAATTTCTTTGAAATTTATGCATGAAACAGTGTGATAAGGTGGAGCTGTTGCAAAACAAACTTTGCCAACAACCTCCAATCTTATCCACATGAATTTAAATTCAAATTAATTTAAACTTAAATTCATAAACTATCATATAGTATATAGTTTTCATGCGCATAATTCAGCCCTATAAAGGGTCCAAATACATTGAGCAGTTGCATTCAAAATTTGAATCAACTTACCCACTGATTCCCTCAACCACCAAATCTGAATGGAGGTTTGTTTTAAGTGATAAGATAACACTCTTATCACTTAAAAGTGATGCACCAAACAGCCTAGGGAGAGCCTCCAAAGATGCTTCTTCATCCAAGGAATATGCTCCAATAAGATCCTGTCTTATCCTTTTGTTATGAAACAACTTTTCAAAACCAATTCAAATTCGAATTCAAACACTTGAATTCAAACGTTCAAACATTCAAATTCAAAATTCAAAATTTCAAATTTCAAATTCAAAATTCGAATTTCAAAATTCAAATTCAAATTCAAATTTTAAAATTCAAATTTCAAATTTCAAATTTTAAATTCAAAATTCGAATTTCGAAATTCAAATTCTAAATTCAAATTTCAAAATTCAAATTTCAAATTCAAAATTCGAAATTCAAATATTTGATTATTAATTTAACTAATTAAATTAATTAGTAATGGCTTGGACTATCCAAGCCCATTACTAAACTCCATGCACCACCCACCCATTTAGGTGGGCTTCCAAACAGCTTCTTGGGCTAATAACATTATTAGGCCCAATACCTTTAAAGCTAGTCCATCATAACTACAAGGTGTTAGTGTGTGACCCATTAGGTCCAACTTAGCTACTGACATAACTGGGCTTGGGCCCAACAAGCCCACAACCCAATTAATGACAACACAGAGCACTAGCAATGCTTTGTTGCCCCAGAACTAGTCAGATTAATGACTTGATCATCCTATTGCACATATTTGGTTACCGTATGTATTTCCCTTCGTCTCGGTTATCTTCCCATTAACCTAGGGTAAGGAAATGTATCAACCCCTGCGATTTAGGGTAAGCTTTATTCGAAATAGGGAATCTTCAATTTACTGACTCTAAAGGCAGATCATCTCATGATCTCTTTTACTATGCATAGATTCCCGAGTCCCTGTAAATGTCATCCCGATTTCTCCGGTTTACAGATAACCTAATCTCTCACAGAGATTTGACGAATTCCTTCAGCTTATTACCCTAGCCCTGTGCCCTTTAAGGACACGCCCAACAGTATACCTATGAGTCTCCATGTTTCAGGCAGACGAGGTATACAATCAAAACATGCCTTCAAGAACACAGTCTAGGTAATAACTTCTGGTCTAAGGAAAGACACACCCAAACATAAAGAGATTACTCTAATGACACTATCTGTGAGATTTCCTCATAGAGTCTCTTTTTGGGTCTGTTCAGTGCGAGCTATACTCTTATAGGTCCACCCACGACTTTAGCTAAGATATCTCCATATCTGCAGCTCATGAGGTCTTTACCTTGTATCCATATACAAGTAGATAAGTCGTACTAGTCTTTACTCGAGATCACTGATCCCCAAACTCAGTGTCTCTAGACTAGGAACATATAATTAGGAATAAACATGCAATATCCTTGAATCCTCATGATCGTGATCTCATCACAGATACTCAAGAGATACCTGTTCTATTCCAAGGGGTTTATCCAGTTCATTCATATAATATTAACAGTAATATCGAGACACAATATGAAACTGAATAAACAGTGCTTACATTTATTTGCGACAAATAAAGTTCTACATCTAGTGTCCTTTATTTAATCAAAAGATTGTCTCTAGGACACCCATATGCTAACAAGCTCCCACTTGGCCTAGAGCCAATCAGACCTAAGTCGTATGCCCAAAGCCTCATAATGACTATCATGTTTTCTCTGAGAAACAGCCTTTGTCAGAGAATCGGCCAGGTTATCGTCTGTGGGAACATAATCCATTTTTACATCATTCCTATCAATGATTTCTCTAATCAAATGATATCTGCGGAGCACGTGTTTAGATCTTTGATGAGACCTAGGTTCCTTTGACTGCGCGATGGCTCCAGTGTTGTCGCAAAGCAACTGTATGGGCTCATCCACGCTTGGAACCACCCTTAGTTCATTTATGAACTTCTTGATCCACACTGCCTCCTTAGCTGCTTCTGAAGCAGCTATGTATTCAGCCTCTGTCGTTGAGTCTGCTGTTGTCTCCTGCTTGGAACTTTTCCAAGACACTGCCCCACCATTTAAGGTGAATACGAATCCTGACTGTGACTTGCAGTCATCTTTGTCACTCTGAAAGCTGGCATCAGTGAACCCTTTCACTGTTAACTCATTAACCCCACCATAGACCAGAAACGCATCCTTAGTTCTTCTTAAGTATTTAAGGATGGTTTTGACTGCCGTCCAGTGACCCTCTCCAGGGTCTGACTGGTATCTGCTCGTAATGCTTAAAGCATATGAGACATCTGGTCTCGTACATATCATGGCATACATGATGGATCCAATAGCCGAAGCGTATGGAATTCCACTCATGCGATCCTTCTCAGGCTGTGACTTAGGACACATAGCCCTTGATAGGTGTACCCCATGACTGACAGGAAGAAAACCCCTTTTCGACCCTTCCATGCTAAACCTCTTTAGCATCTTGTCAACGTACGTGGATTGAGATAAACCCAGCAGCCTCTTGGATCTATCTCTATAGATCTTTATACCGAGTATAAAGGCTGCCTCTCCCAAATCCTTCATGGTAAAGTTTTCTGAAAGCCACTCTTTCGTTATTTTTAATGTGGGGATGTCATTTCCTATTAGCAATATGTCATCTACATAAAGCACTAGGAAGACGACATTACTCCCACTTACCTTTCTGTAAACACAAGGTTCATCCTCGTTCTTGATAAAACCGTTACTCTTAACGACTTCATCAAAACGTATATTCCAACTCCTTGATGCTTGCTTTAGCCCATATATTGACCTTTGTAGTTTGCATACCATATGCACCTGATCTTTGTTTTCAAAGCCTTCAGGTTGTGTCATGTACACTTCCTCCTTCAAGAACCCATTCAAGAAGGCGGTCTTGACATCCATTTGCCAAATTTCATAGTCGTGGTATGCTGCTATTGCAAGCATGATCCTAATAGATTTGATCATGGCAACTGGTGAAAAAGTTTCATCATAGTCAACTCCTTGTCTTTGACGATACCCTTTCGCCACCAACCTAGCTTTGTAGGTCTGAACGTTGCCATCTGCATCAGTCTTTCTTTTAAAGACCCATTTATTACCAATAGGAACTATTCCTTGTGGTTTAGGAACCAAGGTCCATACCTTGTTCTGATACATCGAATCCATTTCAGATTCCATGGCTTCAAGCCATTTTGAGGAGTCAACATCTTTGACCGCCTCCTCGTAGTTACTTGGTTCATCATCCTCAACAGTTTGCTGATTCTCAATCACAAACCCGTACCTTTCAGGTGGATGGATGACCCTCGTAGGTCTACGGAGTTGTGTGTTTACTTCTCCATTGGAGAACGTCGCCTGCGGAGCAGACTCGGGTTCCTCAATCTGTTCTTGTGGATCTTGCACTTCTTCAAGATCAATCTTACTCCCACTGCCTCCTTGAGAGATCAAATCCTTCTCAAGGAACTCAGCATTCTTTGAAACAAACACTTTGTGTTCTTCCATGGAGTAGAAGTAGTATCCCTTAGTACCTTTAGGATACCCCACAAATAGACATTTAGTACTCTTAGCACTAAGCTTGTCTGATGTCAACGCTTTGACATAAGCTGGCGATCCCCATACCCTGAGGTAACTCAGGTTGGGTCTCTTACCACTCCATATCTCATATGGTGTGGTCTGAACAGATTTAGACGGTACCCTATTTAGAAGGTATGCCGCTGTGTCTAAGGCATATCCCCAAAACGATTTTGGAAGTTGAGTCTCACTCATCATAGACCTAACCATGTCTAACAAGGTCCTGTTTCTCCTTTCGGAGACACCGTTTTGGTGTGGTGTGTAAGGAGCGGTAAATTGTGAGAGAATTCCATTTTCTCTCAGATAACCCTGAAACTCGTGGCTCAAATATTCACCACCACGATCTGATCGTAATGTCTTAATCATCTTGCCACGCTGTTTCTCCACCTCATTCCTAAACTCTTTGAACTTTTCAAAAGCTTCAGATTTATATCTCATTAGGTATATATACCCAAATCTTGATTTGTCATCTGTAAAGGTAATGAAATAAGAATATCCACCTCTAGCCTCAATAGACATTGGGCCACATACATCAGTATGAATGAGTTCTAATAACTCACTAGCCCTATGACTCTCAAGCCCTTTGGTCTTTTGTTGAATCATTTTCCCAGCTAGACAAGATTCACACTGTCCATAGGATTCCAAATCCATGGAGTCCAGGTATCCATCTCTATGCATCCTAGACAATCTTGTTTCATTTATGTGCCCTAGTCTACAGTGCCAAAGATAAGATTGATTATCCGTCCTAGGTCGTTTCACATCTATATTGAGCACTTCATTTCCCATTTCCAACACATACAATCCATTTATTAAAGAAGCAGTACCGTAAACCATATCATTCAAAATGATAGAAAAAGTACCATTCCTAATACTGAAAGTATATCCATCTTGTTCTAAACAAGAAATTGAAATAATGTTTCTAGAAATTTGCGGAACATAAAGACAATTATTCAAATGCAATAAAAGGCCCGTAGGCAAAATAAGGTCAGCATCTCCAACTGAATGAGCAGCAACTCTTGCTCCATTACCAACGCGGAGATCCACCTCGTTTCTATCCAATCTCCTTGGGCTCCTAAGTACCTGCAACATATTGCAGATATGAGAACCACATCCGGTATCCAATACCCATGAGGATGGATTAGCATAAGAATAATTTATCTCAATCATGAAAATACCTGAGGCAGAAGCATCACCATGCTTCTTGTCCTTCACATTGTTCAGGTAGTCTGGACAATTCCTCTTCCAGTGGCCTTTCTTGCCACAATGGAAGCACTCAGCATCACCCTTGTCCTTAGGTGCCTTCTTACCCTTCTTCTTGCCCTTCTTCTTCTTGGATTTTCCTTTGGGCTTAAGGGGGTCACCTTTTGCAGGCTCCTTACCCTTTCCCTTGGCCTTGCTAGGCCCACCAATCAAAAGAGCCTGTGTCCTATCCTTCTTGATAGACACTTCAGCTGTTGTTAACATGCTTAACAACTCAGGCAAGCTCACTTGCATCCCATGCATATTGTAATTCATGATGAATTGACTGAAGGAAGGTGGAAGTGAGGTGAGGACTAAGTCATTACTTAGCTCGGCATCCATGATGAAGCCTAGGTTTCCTAGCTTCTCAATCAGCCCGATCATCTTGAGAACATGGCTGGCAACAGACATGCTCTCAGTCATCCTACAAGAGAACAGTTCTCTTGAGGCCTCATACCTCTCATGCCTGCCTTTAATATCATACAACTCCTTGAGATGTACGATAATAGAGGGAGCATCCATATGCTCATGCTGCTTTTGCAGTTCAGGCGACATGGATGCCAACATGATGCATACTGCCATCACATTGTCATCCAAGTGCTGTTGATGGGTTACGAAATCAAATTCCGCAAACCCTTCTTCCCCTTCCCGTGGAGCTACGGGTATTACAGCATCTAAAACGTAGGCAATCTTTTCGGCCCTTAGAACTATTCTTAGGTTCCGATACCAGTCCATAAAATTCGAACCGGTCAGTTTATTCGTATCGAGTATTGAACGCAGTGACAGTGGATTAGTCATACTATAAGCTGAAAAGGATGTAAAGATAGTTTTAGTTAATATACGGTTATGTAGTTAAAAGCAAATTATTAAAGACTTGAAATAATTTGCCCCTCCCACTATTTTATCTAAGTCAATGACCCTTCCTTTTGACTTAGGGTTAATCTACTTTAGATTTTACCTTAGTGGGTTTAAGAGTGCGATTATTTATTTTAACCTCCGTCTGAGACCGCAAGATTAATTTAAATAAAGGGTTGATCTTTATCAACAGTATCTCATACCCTCTCTTAACTTTAGGTTGACAACTCTTTGTCACTTAGTGGTGCATCTCATGCAACCAACCTAGCACCATTACCCTAAGCACATAAGTCCGGCTGTGCCTGCAACTTATGTCTTAGTTAAGCATTAAACCAGCACCCTAAGTGTCTTACACTTCAAACACTACTCTAGCCCAACGAAATAGTGGGTCCCAACTGAGTTGTGGAGCACCACTACGTAGAAGAGTTTTGAGTAGCATTGGTGGTGGGAGATAATCATATGCTTAATTATTTATTCCTTTTAAGGGTTCCTTTTATCTTGGGGTTAATTAGGTCCCATCAAACGCATATTGTAAGTTATCATGCTAGTCGTTACCTATGTCAAACATCTATCGGTATACACTAGTCGTTATTGGACAAACATAATAACCATACAAACGCGATTTGCCCAATTTATGCATACTAGACGTTCTAATCATACATACATATAAACAGTTTATATTGAGATAGTCATGGTGCTCGCGCTTTTGTCCTTTTTGCTTCTTTAAGCAACGGCCGCTTGTCGTCTATACGCCACTAGCCTATTTCTCTAATTACAAATAATTAAAGAAACTCCATAACACTTTGGAGGAACAAAATTACAAAATTTAAATTACAAATATACTTGTAAATTAAAATGCGCGATTACACATAAATTTAAAATTCAAAAAAATTCAAATCCGGGCACCATGACCATCCCCTTCCTGTTTGTACCTGAAAAGTTCAAAACTTGCAAACACAAACATTATATTATCACATAACATTTTCACATGTATTTTGACATTTAACATTTAAACATCAAAATAACATCAAGATTCATAATCTTAAATTTCTCATTGGCCGAATTTAAAAACAATTTCAATTCAAATTTTGTTAATTCTTTCTTAAAGAAAACAAAATTAAACCATGCATGTAGCCATATATCCCTACATGGCCGAATCATATAGGTAACTATATGATAAATTTTTCACAAAATTTCATGCATATAAACATGACACAATTCATGGAGAAAAATAAGAAATCATTCAAGGTACTCTTAGTACCCTCCATGGCCGAATCTACCCTTTCAAAAAGGGTGTTCCTTTTAGAACATTCATAAAGAAAAGAAACTAAACCATGATGCATAATGTTTTATGAACACAGAATCAAATTTTCATGTTCATAAAAACAAAAACTTTAACACTTTAAAGGATTTGTGATTCAAAATCCACATGCAGAATTTAAACTTTAACCCTTTAAAGATTTTTGACCGTGAAAGACTCTTTTCACAAACAAGGTACCATCACCCGTCGATGGTAAAGCAACCGGGCTCTGATACCACTTGAAAGTAAACTGGCCTTTGAAGGCCGATGCATGTAAGGTGTAAAACAAAAAATTTACTGCGGAACATACATGCACTCATAGATTCATGCTTTAAGACAGCATGATGTTACCTTGTTTTGGCCTGATCAGTCAGGGAGATGAGATGTCAGGCTTGAAGGGTTCAAACCCTCTAATGGTGATCCACACCACCGTTCGTCTATGATGCAAGAACTCTTTCTTGAAAGCCACCAGATGAACACCACAATGAGGCTTGCTATGCGCACAAGTGGTGAGGGTGGAGGCTAGGTATCCTGTTTGGAAAGGTGTACTGAGCTACCCTACAGAATGGTGCATAGAGGAGGAGAGTTGGCTTGGTTTTCCCATGAAACCTAAGGTGAGGAACATGTCTATTTATGCGCACCCTTTGGAGAGGAGGAGGGAATTCATTCATTCAAAATGAAAAACAAACTTTCAAATTTCTTTGAAATTTATGCATGAAACAGTGTGATAAGGTGGAGCTGTTGCAAAACAAACTTTGCCAACAACCTCCAATCTTATCCACATGAATTTAAATTCAAATTAATTTAAACTTAAATTCATAAACTATCATATAGTATATAGTTTTCATGCGCATAATTCAGCCCTATAAAGGGTCCAAATACATTGAGCAGTTGCATTCAAAATTTGAATCAACTTACCCACTGATTCCCTCAACCACCAAATCTGAATGGAGGTTTGTTTTAAGTGATAAGATAACACTCTTATCACTTAAAAGTGATGCACCAAACAGCCTAGGGAGAGCCTCCAAAGATGCTTCTTCATCCAAGGAATATGCTCCAATAAGATCCTGTCTTATCCTTTTGTTATGAAACAACTTTTCAAAACCAATTCAAATTCGAATTCAAACACTTGAATTCAAACGTTCAAACATTCAAATTCAAAATTCAAAATTTCAAATTTCAAATTCAAAATTCGAATTTCAAAATTCAAATTCAAATTCAAATTTTAAAATTCAAATTTCAAATTTCAAATTTTAAATTCAAAATTCGAATTTCGAAATTCAAATTCTAAATTCAAATTTCAAAATTCAAATTTCAAATTCAAAATTCGAAATTCAAATATTTGATTATTAATTTAACTAATTAAATTAATTAGTAATGGCTTGGACTATCCAAGCCCATTACTAAACTCCATGCACCACCCACCCATTTAGGTGGGCTTCCAAACAGCTTCTTGGGCTAATAACATTATTAGGCCCAATACCTTTAAAGCTAGTCCATCATAACTACAAGGTGTTAGTGTGTGACCCATTAGGTCCAACTTAGCTACTGACATAACTGGGCTTGGGCCCAACAAGCCCACAACCCAATTAATGACAACACAGAGCACTAGCAATGCTTTGTTGCCCCAGAACTAGTCAGATTAATGACTTGATCATCCTATTGCACATATTTGGTTACCGTATGTATTTCCCTTCGTCTCGGTTATCTTCCCATTAACCTAGGGTAAGGAAATGTATCAACCCCTGCGGTTTAGGGTAAGCTTTATTCGAAATAGGGAATCTTCAATTTACTGACTCTAAAGGCAGATCATCTCATGATCTCTTTTACTATGCATAGATTCCCGAGTCCCTGTAAATGTCATCCCGATTTCTCCGGTTTACAGATAACCTAATCTCTCACAGAGATTTGACGAATTCCTTCAGCTTATTACCCTAGCCCTGTGCCCTTTAAGGACACGCCCAACAGTATACCTATGAGTCTCCATGTTTCAGGCAGACGAGGTATACAATCAAAACATGCCTTCAAGAACACAGTCTAGGTAATAACTTCTGGTCTAAGGAAAGACACACCCAAACATAAAGAGATTACTCTAATGACACTATC
Source organism: Gastrolobium villosum (assembly GCA_032173675.1). Lineage (NCBI taxonomy): Eukaryota > Viridiplantae > Streptophyta > Magnoliopsida > Fabales > Fabaceae > Gastrolobium > Gastrolobium villosum. The sequence continues at coordinate 18,276 of JAVKPL010006769.1, forward strand.
TGTGAGATTTCCTCATAGAGTCTCTTTTTGGGTCTGTTCAGTGCGAGCTATACTCTTATAGGTCCACCCACGACTTTAGCTAAGATATCTCCATATCTGCAGCTCATGAGGTCTTTACCTTGTATCCATATACAAGTAGATAAGTCGTACTAGTCTTTACTCGAGATCACTGATCCCCAAACTCAGTGTCTCTAGACTAGGAACATATAATTAGGAATAAACATGCAATATCCTTGAATCCTCATGATCGTGATCTCATCACAGATACTCAAGAGATACCTGTTCTATTCCAAGGGGTTTATCCAGTTCATTCATATAATATTAACAGTAATATCGAGACACAATATGAAACTGAATAAACAGTGCTTACATTTATTTGCGACAAATAAAGTTCTACATCTAGTGTCCTTTATTTAATCAAAAGATTGTCTCTAGGACACCCATATGCTAACATCACCAACAAGTCCGAGGCTTCTATTTCATGTACCTTCATCGAATTGAAGTGTTTTTAGTGCCAATATTAGATACTGCCCTAAGAATAATATTATCCCTTGCTTGAACTACCATTTTTCCACTGTTTACATCATAAGAGGGTTCGGTTTAAAAGGCTCCTCTTAAGGAAATAATATTCTGACTTCATCTCAACTTAAATGAATTTATACAGCAACCAAATCTACATTTTTCCCTAGGTTCCCACATGCATTCATATACGGTTTTCAAGCTTTCATTCCTAACAATATTCTGCCTTATAAAAGAGTTACCAATGACTAAATACCATCAAATTCCAATGTTCTAACCAAGGCAGAATCGGTTAACAAAGAGATTAAAGGTTTCAATTCTCATTCTCATCTAAACTATATATGGTGCGCTAGGATTGACTAATAAGCATGCTGTAAATTAGTTTAATGCATGTAGAGCTAGGAGTATAACGCAGTCCCACAAAAACAGTCCATCATATACACAAAGACACTAATTCCATACTAACAAATCGGGTTTAGGGGCTAGCATGCACTAGGTTCATGACTCTTATTCACATATCCAACCTTACACTTTATGGTGTGCTAAAAAATACAAGCTAACCCAAAGTTCCAAGTGAGCCATATTCTATGCTCATAAAAATTGTTTCAAAAAAATTTTCAGAGATAAACATCAAGTCAGAATCGGTTTCATCTACACCAAACCATTTGAGATAATTTATTCTAAACACATTTACTTCCAAGAAAGGGTGCTACTGGTGCATTCTACACATACAGTCCTCCTCATTTAAAATCCTTATAATTTAGATACATTAACTCAGTCCCAAATTATAAGATAGTCTTTCAAGTTTTATTCTATTCATGCTTCTAGTTTATAACCTAAGGATATAAGATGTCAGAATTTAGAAGGGCTTAAAATAAGAAAAAAAACTATTTTCTCAAGCATGCTTCACGGTTTAACAGAGGGAAGAAAGAAGTGCCTACCTCTAGACAATGCAAGGCAACCGATACACAGCTCTAATGTGCAGGCTGCTTCGGCTGGAAGGAGAAAGAGAGATGTGTTGAACTTGGCTCACACTCTCTAGGTGTTGTCCTCGGTTGAGCAGTAACAGAAAAAGAAAAGAAGAGTTGGAAGATGGTGCTTCTTAGAAGGAATTCACGGTTAGAAGAATAGGTAGGAATTTGGTTTCTGTTTGTCAAGTGATGTTAACCAATATTGTCTACTCATTCAGCCCAAGGGTATGGAAGA
>JAVKPL010006770.1:0-27871 GCA_032173675.1 Gastrolobium villosum
GACTCGTTTGACGTTCAGAGCCGCCTTTGACATTTGAAAAATGATTCTTAAATAGAACATATTAGATCAAGAAATTTTTTTGACAAAGATTGTTCAAAATTTGACTAAAAGTAAATAAAATCGTGGCTAGTAGACAACAAACATATACATTGTTGTTGATGTTTTTCTTTTATGAGTTTTATAATTCTTATGTTGAAGGAGAATTGAAATTTTATGTTGTAGAGATAAAAAGCATGTGGACCCATGTGTTAGAAAAAATTATATATAGGACCCATGTCAGCACGGAAATCGAAGGGTGTGTAGGAAAATTGTAATTCTCATGTTGAATGAGAATTATAAAACCCTTCTTTTATTCTCGAAATTCTTGATTCATGCATGCACAAAAATATGTCTCCATCTTTCATTTTACAAGACATTTACCTCGAAGTTTAAATTTTGTGTCTTACATGAAGGGATGTAAATAAGTCATCAGCTTAGACCGATATATTTTAAGTTAGACTTTCATTCATTGATATAATATAAAATTATTGAAGGCTCATCATTTATAAGCTTAAACTTTTGGGTGAAATGATTCTTAACATTGGTATCATAATCAGATTGAGTTCAAGCTAGCTTGAAGTTTGGCTAGAGGCGAGTTGAGTAATTGGGATTTGGAGTACTAGGGGGAACATACTAATATGGGATTTCACACTTGAGGGGGAGACCGTTGGAATATTCAATTGTGATGAAATCTCACTTTAGATTGTAATGAGCTAAGTGAAGTCCATATATGTGGGGGTTGGGAAATCGGTTCCCCCAAGCTCGGCTAAGTAGCCATTTCGCGGAAGTCAATCAACAAGATCCTGGATCTCGGATCTCGACATTTACCTCGGCCTGAACTTCACCAGGTCAGGTAGCACAGCGGAAAAAATGAAAAATCACAAAGAGAGAGAAGGAGAACACAAACAAGTTTTAACGTGGGAAAACCTTCTCAAATGAAGAAGTAAAAACTCACGGGACCTAGTCTAGATCAAACATCCACTATGAAAATAATGGATACAAAAGAATCAGAATTCACCAATGTGGTGGTTAACATAACCTCTCCAACAATGGTGATAATCAAATTACCATAGAGATGTTTCACTCAAACTCTCTCTAGAGATCTCTCAAATACAAAGTACAAAGTTTTGCTCACAAAACTCTCAAATAAAATTCTCTCAAATTCTAACATAACCTCCACCTCAACTAATGAATATATAAAGGAGGTGGAATTTAGGAAATCCTTCGATGGGCTTGGGCTTAGCATTGAAGGAGGAAGTCCAACAGTGAGAGGACCCATGAACTCCATCACATTTGAATATGTAAGACCCATTTTTTAAGAAAAAAATACATTGTTGGCGGTCAGTAGAAATTCAACTGAGGTCCCGCTTTGATTGGGCTTGATATTGCTTGATATTGTTGTGGGCCTCTGAATCATTAATGACTCTTTGCTGAGTCATTGTATTTATCTTTTTTCTTAGTAGTTTAGGTTTGGGTCCATGGACAACTGTTATTAAGATCTTCAAAATCTTATTTATATTCCCTTGTAAATCGAGTGACTTGAAATGGGTGACGGTGAGATAAATATAGTACAAATAAATTGGACGTAACCTCTCTGTGAATTTCTTTTCCTTTAATTTTCTCTTTTCGTTTTCAAATTTATGTGTTATGAGATTGTCGATTTTCAATATTTTGGCGTAAACTTTCTGATGCTCATGATTGGAATAGTTTGTTCTTTTGTTGGAGGATAGAACTCCATGAACTTTGTTTGAGTAAAAACATATGTAAATATATGTTTGAATGCTTCATTTGTTCAGCTATGTATAGTTCCTTGTGTATATGTCACTTTTGCTGAGGCGTTGCAGAATATCCCATTCCCAACAGACTTTATTTACCCTAGATAATAACGTCGAACAAGCTCGAGAAAAAATAAATCCATTTAATAATTAAGCCACAAACTTATTTTAAAAACCCATCTTCAAAGCCTACTGTGGAGTCTATGATATATAAAGTTGAGTTTATAGTATTATATAATAGTATTTTTTTCTATTTGTTTAGGTGAAATATCAAATTTGCGAAGATAGATTTATCTTTCCTTAACAGAGAAGTATTTTGAAAAAATTAATTCATGTTATAGAGTTGTTCATGATTATTCTTGTATTTTAATTTAATAAACAATCCATGTTAGATTTATTATAATAAAAATTATATTAGGTTTGGTAGGCATAATACATCATACCTTTTATTTTTTTTTAAACATGACATACTGAACATGTAATTTAAACTCTATCATACTAATAAGGAACCTCAGACATATTCCTGATTAAAAAGGTCGAGGCTAAATAGAACCTCCAACCCTATTTATAAAACCGTGTAATGAGTATATACGAGGCAAGTTATATTTATAAATTTTTTTATTCACTAATTCTTACAAATTACTATATCTTTTCCCAGGAGAATATTAGGTTTCACTATATTCTCCCGTAAAAGGATAATGTATTTGTGAAAATTTATAAATGGATCCTTGCTCTATCTATATTTCTAATATTTCCATGGATTGCATTTGAGGTTGGAGCAAGCAGCATCCCATGTGCTTCTGCATTCGCCACCTTTACCATCACAGCATTTGCACACAAGCCCCAGAGTCGAAAAAGCTGGACGCTTTGAGTACCCTAAATAATATTCATCAAAACATGCATTGTATTTATATGCTTTCTACATATATTTTGACGGATTTGATTTTCTCATGTTATATGAGAATTCAATTCTCATGTTGTGATTCGACTAGTGGTGGACCAACATTTATTAAAAAGAAAAAAAGAAAAAGAAAAGCTTTGGGGTCACAACATGAGAATTGAATTGCAACATGAGAAAATGTTTTCCCATATTTTGAAGCAAACATAAATAACAAAAAAAAATTATATATATATATATATATATATATATGGCTTGTTTACAAACTCTTGCAAACTACATTATTTTCTTTCGGAAGAACACTGGTTACATTATGTTTTCCGGAAGAAGATAGTGTAATTTATAAAAATTTGTAAAAAAAATTTGTAAACGGATACTTCTATATATATATATATATATATATATATATATATATATATATATATATATGGAAAGATTCATCTTTAAGATGGTTACCTCTTGTCTGGAGGGTTAAAACGTGACTGGCTTCCACGCCATTTGGGTTGAGAGATAACTTAGGTGCAATTATTAGGAGACAAGCAAAGAAGAGCATAAAGCACTTTTGTGTGAGCATTTTTGTGACTAGTCACCACACTCTAAAGAGCAAAATAGATAAACACAGCGTAAGTCACGAGTAGAAACCAAAGGAGTAAGGCAACACGAGAAAACTGGGAACAAAATGAACACTTGAAGGTGGGTTCTTTATAAATGGGGAATGCACATTCTGATTCCTTTGTCCTATATTGAGTGATTGAAACTGCGAAGAACTTCTAGAATTAATTGATGATAGCCAACGTGCCACGTGTATGCTATCGTACGCGGTGCTAGAAACTAATCTAAATGTTAATTACCGTCTAGAGTCCGCTAGGAGAAGGTAACAAAGAAATTGAAGATGCTTCGCTTTCTTTGAATTTTCACTTGCTTTCTTGTTTTTCTTCTCAATTATTGACATTTAGTTTTTCAAGGTACGTTGTGGAAGAATAATTTTGACATTCAATTGCATAAACTTTTGGTTTTGAGTAATGTGCTTGATTTACGATACATTATTAACTGGGAGTCTCATTATATTTATGTGTTTGATTTTTCCGATGTTATATGAGATAATTTGTCTCATGTAATACACACAAAAGGGTGGGATCCACTAAGAAGGAGAGAAAAAAAAAGTGGGTCTCATTTACTTTTGTGGTGTGTGTTGCATGTGATAAATCATCTCATGTAACAAGTGAAACACATTTCCTTATATTTATGGGAAAAACTATTCTTATGTCACATCACATAAGTTTTTTCTCTTACACACCCTTCGATAATTGTGCCACATTTTTGTATTTTTTTATTTTTCAGATGGTGAAGCTCACAAATTTTCTCTATGACATAAGATAATTTATCTCCTTTAATATGAGATTAATCCTATATTTATACATATGAAGCTTTTGTTTTTTTTTATGCATGTGTTGAGATAATGTAAAAATTTAATTAAAGAATCTTGTATGCTCTACAACTAAGAGAATTCTCTTGCTTCGAGGTGCAATGACCAACGTAACTTCCAATAAATTTTCTTCGATGCATATTGTAATCATACTTTTTCCATTATTTCCTCTTCTCGTTCAAACGTCTAATACACGTTAGAAGACTTTCAGACTCGTAAGTCGTTTTTGTAAATAACATATTTGAGGTTCTATTTAATATGATTTCCCCTTTTCTTTCTTTTTTTGCCCCTGATGTTCTGGAAGTGGAACTTTTTAAGTAAAGGAAGAGGTAAGGTAACTTGGTGGAAGATGGAACTGAGATAAAGAATTAGGCGTGTGAATTGAGCCACAAACTTGTTAGCTATTCAAAATTTTTTTTTTTGTGCTGCATTAAATATAATTTTAGATGTAAATTGAACTGGATTTAGAGTTAGGGGTGTAAATGGGACAGGTCAAGACAGGCTTTAACGTAAATAGGCTAGGCCCATATAGAATATTTTAAGCCTGGCCCAGCCTCTCAGCCCGCCACAAGTTAAGATATTGGCCTGAGCCTGACCTGTTTTTAAAAACATGAAGTCTGGCCTGGCCTCCGGCCCGCCAAGAGATTTATTGCAGATAGTAAATACATCATCAAATAAGCTTTAAAAAAGAGAAATCAGATCTGTGCTCTAGAGAGCTTCAAACCACAAAATGACCAGTGAGTATGAGCTACTACAAACCACGAACACTCTCCTAAAATTTGAGCTTATTCCGATAAAGTATCACTGCACCGCACCGGAGCCTCTTCCCTTCTTCTTCTCCTCTGTGCGACGCTTCTGTCTCGATCTCTCTTTCTTTCTTTCTTTTTTCTTTCTTTTCGTTCTTATTATGTTATCTCTCTCGCTCCCTTTCTTTCTTTCTTTTTTTTTTGCTTTTTGAAATTTCAAAACCATGGGTCCCAACTCCCATTACTTTAATAAAAGTCACGGACCCAACAAGTTGGAGATGGGGAACAAACAACAGCGCAGCTTATGTGGACCAAAAGTAGCAAAAAGGTAGAAAAATAGTAGTCCTAAATTCTATTATATAAAATAAATTTTATCAAAAAAATGTGTTTAAAAATATAGGCCAACATGGGGCAGGCTTTACAAAATAGGTCTGTGGCCTGATTTTAAAAGAGGCTTTATAATTAGCTCAAACCTGTCTCATTTTGTAAGTAGGCTGGGCCAGACCAGGCCAAAAAGAGGCCGGGCCAGATGCCCCTAACGGGTAGCCTGACCCATTTACACCCCTATTTAGAGTCAAGTTTATATTCCTCAAGGAGTATAGGATTTCATCTATGCGGGGTGTTTAAAGAAGTAAAGATATAGACCTAAATTCAATGAGTGTCACCAGAGATAAGGGGTGAAAGTGAGCTACATTGATCCGAGCTTTGCCTCAAAAAGCCTAAGTCAATGACAAAAAAATTTAATTTGGCCTGACCTGAGTCTAGTACGAGTTTAACTGTTATCCTGACTTTACCCGTTTATAAAAATAAATAAATGGCCTGACTTGGCCCATTAGCCTATAATTTTTTAACGTCCAAACTGAACTATGAATTAACTCCACAAAATACTCAAATTCTGTTACTAAAACAAAAATCACAGTTTCAACGTCCAAACAGAACCATGAATCACAACAAAACTCATCACAATCTGCATTTAAGTCACTTTCAAAAGCAAAATACTCAAACTAAATAACATATATTTCATCAGATCCAACAAACAAATCTATACTGTGTAAATCAAAATAACTACATGAGTAGCCAAAAAAATAAAGTCACATGATGCTTTTAATAGATCCATATAGGCAATCTCAGATGCTGAGATGTTGGTTCCTCCTATATAAAAAATAAAGTCAAATTTCTATTAAAATTTAATTGAATATAATTAAATTATAAAATAATTTCAATGGATTAAATTTACACATTTTGTTTTTTCTTCAAGTCATAAATATTATGTAGTCAATCTTCATCGTATATTAAAGCTTGAATGATATTTTCAGCCAAGCAAGAACGATAGGCATCAACAACTCTTCCTCCAGCACTAAATATTGATTCTCATGGTACTGTAGAGATTGGTACAGATCTTATGCCACTTTCAAAGATAGTATTGGTGAGAGAATGAACCTAAGTCCTTTCATCACCTATTTAGCTCACATGCATCAACTGAACTATCACCATTTGGTACTACTACGAATAATATTATTATTTTTATTTAAAATAAATAATATGATATAGGCCGGCCTGTAGTTTATAGGCAGGCCTGTAGCTTATAGGCCCGATATATAAAAAAAAGTTTATCGCCTACTTTTTAAATAGGCTTATTTAAAAAATCCTGGACTATTCTATTTGACTATATGTATTAAGCCAAACCCAACCTGATATAGGTCAGGCCATGTGCTCCTGTAAGTCGACCTGGCCTACTTTCACCCCTACTAGAGATGCTATCATATATTGATTGCCAGAGGGGGATGTGTACGATGGCTCTAAAATCTAGTCAAGTAATAGTTCATTGTAATGAGACGTTGCTTTACCATCATGGGTATACGACGGTGAGTTGTGCAAGGGAGAGAAGGATCGCTTGTGGTGAGAAATATTTTATATGCTCCAGGACCATCCAATGATTTGGTGCTCCCTCTCACAACATTTGTTTTTTCTTTTCCTTTTTGTTCCTATTTTTATTTTCTTCTAATTTTATCCTCTTATTTACCATAAGGGACCACCTAAAAAATGGTGATTGTGATCATAAATTCTCTCCATGTGGTGAGAACCATATGTTCACCTATGGAATGCTAAATAACTAGGCCTCTATTGTACTTTCAGATGATTGGCCCAACATACTAGGCTTGTGCAGGCTAGCTAAAACATAAACAAAATTGCCTTTGTTTGAAAATTACTTTCACAATATTACAAAAAATTTTGCAGGTTTTTGGAGTAATAGGTTTCGTCAATATATTCTGAATATTTACAAAGAAAAAATGTTTATGCTTTTAAATGATATAATTTTGTGTCATTTTAGATATTAATCGTTGATTTCCGTCAATTAATGATTATAATCTATTAGATTGAACTTATTAATTAATTAGTAATTCACAATAAATTATAATTATTGATTGATCAAAATCACTGATTATGATCTAAAATGACACAAAATTATATCCTTTAAAAGTAGAAATATTTTTTCTTTATGAAGTAATAAATCGACAGAGTTATATTTCAAAATAGCAATTCGGAGAAGCTTTAGGTGGTATTTGGTTGGGATGGTTTTTATAGGATATCTATCTTTCTCAAGTATGACTTTTAGAAACACCATGTTTGTTTCAACATATTTTCTCCAAAAACCCATCTATCCAGGAAGTATGGATTTATGAGAAACATAGATATCACTGTTCAAAACCCAATTTGAAAGTGGGATTTTCGGAAAACCGGTTATCTCACTTTTAATGCACTGTTAATTTCATAAAGCTACCTAATTTTCCTAATAAAGTTTTTCCCCACCAAACAACTTTTTTTTACATTTTTCTACCTATTTCACTTTATCCATCTTTCCAATTATTTCTCTATCTATTACATTTCCCTACTATTCTAAAAAAATTTCTCATACCAAACACCCCCTTAAGATTTACTTCAGGATTTATCCGAAAGTTTTATTTTTCTTAACTGTATTTCACTGAATTTTAACTTTTCTATTTTCAGAATTCTCACAAGCTTCCTAAAGTCTTACAACAGAAATTATAGCTGAACATATGAAAGAAATAAATAATAATAATAAAAAAAAGATTACGCCGAAGAAAATTCACAATATTTTTTTTTCTTTAACAAAATTCACAACATTTACCTAACGATATAATGGGAAGTCTTATTTCATTTTCATCCATGTTTAAAATGCATACACTGTAGGAAAAATGGAAGTGGAATATTCCACTGTTATAGGATGCATACCCAGATAATTTTTCCGATACCCCAGACCAAGGTCTTTGCACATGTGTGAGTAGAATTTCTCCATCAATTGAAGAATAAAAGAATTGAAAATGGAATCATTTATTAGTTGATAAAAAAAAAAAAATCATTTGTGTTTCCAAGTCAAAGAGGAAAACGAAGACGTATTATTACCTCGAGGCCCAAGAGCTTTGTCACTATGTAATTAACCTTGAAGAATAGCTTTTCATTTTTTTTATATTTAAATATCTTACTCTGATGTTCTTATTGAAAACAATTTATTGAACCTATCCTACTCAATTACATAAAATCAATTTATAACTAGTTGCATACTCTGTTCAATTCAATGAAAAATTTCGAATAACAATTGATCTGAATATAGATGAGAAATGGGCAACCTTGTAAATGATTGGCTGTTATTGTCTAGGCCGATTTAGAGGTTGCGGTTGGCTAGAAGAGAGTGTAGGCACGATTGGTTTTTTCTACGTATATAAGCTCATTTTCAACGTATGACCGGGTGCCTTTTATAAGCTATGTCCATATTTTAGAAGTTGTGAGGTAAAGACTAAAGTGAGACTTGTATATGAGGAAATATTTGCTAAGCGTAACGGAGAAGGTTATATTTACAAAAAATTTGTTTATAAACTCCTATAAATTATACTATATCGGATCAGTCATATTTTAATCAAGATTGTATAACTGGATATACTTAGTGTAATTTGTAAAAAAATTTATAAATGGATCATTCCCCAAAAGTAATTATTTGATATAATTATGAAAATAATTTCTGATAATATATTTTGTAATATAGTAAAGGTGGAGATGTGTCAATTCAAAATATATATTTTTAACCAAATCACATTAGTTTAAACTATTTTAGTTTCAAATCAAACTTGTATTAAATTTTTTATACTGTATTTTAGAACCGGTTCAAGAATGAAATCCCGTTGTAAACTAATTGCAAACCAATTTTGAATTGTTTACAAATAGGTTCTGAACCGGTTTTCCAAATCAATTCTTTTGATTTGGTTTAACTTGTAGAAAATGGGTTATATAAATATTATATTACATGATGAAAGAGTGACTTTCCTAATGATACAATGAAGATCAGAGAGAAAGTGAGAGAGAGAAACAACTTGTGAACCCTATTTCTTTATTATATCAGCAAAAAAGTAATTGTTCATGTCCTCTAACATGATAGTTATAGAACCCTTAGAAAATATGATATAATTTAATTTGATTCCTTTATAATCATTGTCGTCAAAAACTAGTCTAAAAACGTTGAGGCAAAACACAAGTAAAAATGATCCTTAATAAAAAATAGGTAGAAATGCTAGGTGAAATATAAAAACGATAAACATATAAGTTTTTGCATTGTTACTTAAACTCAATTATTTTATTTTATTTAAAAAAAACTATTTTTTTAAATCAATTTTCTCTTTTTGTGTTTTTAAATTCTTATATAGTTATGTGAATTATATCATTTAAATATAAAATTATTCATTAAATTTTAAGTAATGACTTATGTGATTTTTTTTACATGTTATATATATATATATATATATATATATATATATATATATATATATATGTGTGTGTGTGTGTGTGTTTTTTATATTTCATGTTATTTCTTTTTTTATATTGTGTTATCTTTTGGATTTATATTTTTACCATCTCTTCCATTTCCATGTAAAAATTTGATTTTGACATCATTCGCCTGCATTGCTATAATATAGAACGAAATTTCCGCCTGGCCCAAAGGTCCACTAAAGAGCAGCTATCTATTAAGTTCGGTTGTTGATATATATTTTCTAATTTTTTGAAGATCGATTAGGATTAAAATGACCTGCTATAGTATAGATATATTTTAACCTATGAACGTAATGAGCTTAGATTAATTAACTGTAGTTGGTTAGATTGGACTTGTTTAGGTGTTTTGTTAAAGAATAAAAAATAATTTTTAATTTTTAATTTTTTCAATAAATTAAATATTTTTTTTTTTAAATTTTTTTTACCTATCTAGAATGCTTAGATTAATTAACTTATTTTCAGATTTCATCTTGTTTAGGTGTTTTGTTAAAGAATAAAAAATAATTTTTAATTTTTAATTTTTTTCAATAAATTAAATATTTTATTTTTTTTTTTAATTTTTTATAATTCTAATCATTTTTTAATTATAAGTACATTTAATCCCTTATTTTCAATTTCATACAACATATAACTTGACTATCAACTTTAGGGACGCAAGATGTCCAAACTGATCCGAATTGACTAATTGAATGCCCCAGCTACCACGCTAGCTTTTATTTATTGTGATTTGATTAATGTACTAAATTTATAATTCTAATCATTTTTTAATTATATGAGTACATTTAATCTCCTTTTTTTGTTCTCATTACAACATATAACTTGACTATCAACTTGAAAGTTTCTAGTCATCATTTGTGTAATATCTCCGCAGAACATCAATGACCCTGTATCATATGTCTCACTGAACCCTTAAAAATCATAAGGCTTTCAATAGCTCTGATATTTCTATAAATAAATATTGGATTAAATGTTACCAACAAAACGAGAGCAGCCATTTTGGCTTTAATGCTAATAAATGCAAACCTGCAAATGCTTCATGCTTTTGCTACAATTATTTAATGCATCACCCTAGCTATTATGGTGTATTAAACACAATAATGGGGCTCCTAACTTGGAATTTACCATCATCCCAAACCAAAGAGGCTGACACTATGGATGCTTCCATTGTTCCCTCAATTGTGAGCACAAATGTTTGCTTTTGGTTAAGAGAAGTGAATGATAGAACACAAGGGTTCACTACAATTTTTAGTCCTTGTGGAGCAGTCACAATAGCTTTATATTTGGACATTGAAAACCCAACATTTGTGACAGTCCTATTATAACTGCCACTTACACTGGAATTGGAGGGTGGCACTTGAAGAGCAAATGAAGGATAGTTCAAATCCCTTGGTGTTCCATAAGTTGTTTCAGTGCAGCTACTATTATCTCCTGTGATAAGTTGTATAATCCTGGTACTATAGCCTTGTCCACATAAAAACCTTACATAGTCTATTTCACCAGCATCATATACTAAACCTGGATTCACAGCCTTCAAAGGATCAATTTGGCCTGCACCATATGCGAATTCTGCGTCACGGTTAATCCTGGGATTAAGCTGCTTAGCTGCAAGGTGCACAAATGAGAAGAAAGTTAAAAGTTTAATTCTATATAGAACCAATTCAACTCAAAAACTTAAGTTTTTGGGTAAGGTTACATTAATGATTTTATATATTTTAACTAGAGCCGGCAAAACGGGCTCAGCTCGGCGGGCCAACCCGCCCCACCCACTAAATGGGATGGGGCGGGCTGAGTTTTTCAACTCATCTCAAAAGTGGGGCGGGGCGGGGCGGGGCGGACTCATTTTTTGGCAGTTAGATGGCAGGCATAAGCGGGCCGAGGCGGGTCAATGTAAAATAGGCTCGGGCTGGTGGGCTAACCCGCCAAATGGGGCGAGCTGAGTTTTTGAGCCCATTTTCAAAAGTGGGGCGGGGTGGGCTGACTCATTTTTTGGCGAGGTGGAGCGGGACGGGCGCGAGCCGCTCACTTTGCCACCTCTAATCTCAACACGCCCCCGCACATGAGAGCCAACTGGGCTTGAAGGGTGGATAATGCACAGGTCCACCTACCTCTGCGAAGAAAGAAATTCCACTATAAATAAAGTGGGGTGCGGTGAGGATCAAATCCGGTACACCGAGGTTCTGATACCATTTTAAAAAAAGAACTAATTCTTCTCAAAAACTTAAGCTGCTGGGTAAGGTTAGATTAATAATTTTATATATCTCAAACAAATTCTAATGATAATAATTGAAATGTGTCATTGCTTATTACATTGAGTAAACACCCTTTTTGGTCCCTGACAATATCTACGAAATCCTTTTTAGTCCTTGGCAGTAAAAAAGGACCAAATTGGTCCCTAAAATGATGAAAAAAGGACCAAGGAGTACTTATTACAATTGACAGAAGGACTAAAGTGGCATTTTTTCATAATTTTAGGGACCAATTTGGTCCTTTTTATTGCCAGGGACTAAAAAGAATTTCGTAGATATTCTTACATTTCTAATACCTGTTGTCATTAGAGCTGAACGAATAGCAGCAGGAGACCACATTGGATGAAATGATTTAACATATGCTGCTGCCCCAGCAACATGTGGGCATGACATTGATGTTCCTGAGATAATGTTGAATTGTAATGTTCTGTTGTCACCTTCAATATCAGAAGGAGGGGCAATTGGAGACCAACTAGCTAGAATAGAAACTCCAGGAGCCACTAAATCAGGCTACAACATGAAAAAAAATAAAAATATATAGTTTGGTAAATTCAATTTATTTATTGAAGAAAAAAAAAAAAAAACCTAAGGTACCTTGAGAATTTCAGGTGTAACATGATTTGGACCCCTTGAGGAGAAAGAGACCACAACAGGTGCCAAAGTTTCTTTCATTTCATCACTCTTAAATATGGTTGCTGTTGGTGTACTGCAAATTGTTTCAAACAAAGTGCTTTAGATATGTATGTGTAAAGAAGCATTTCAACCCTTAAGTTTAAGTTGTTAGGTGAGGCTAAGTTATTGATTTTATATTATATTTAGGTAACAGTATATGTGGTTCTTCTGTCTGTGTAACAGTAATATTATATTTCTCTAGACCCTTGTTAGTGTAAATGGCATCTTCAGTTGTTACCTTGTAGAGTTTAAGTAGTTATATACTGAGGTACCATCCAACAAGTCAAGGTAAGATCCTGGCAGAGGAAGAGAGGGAGGATCATCTCTAAAAGATTGACTTTGTAACAATGCTCCAAGAGCACCAGCATAGAAAGGTCCTTGCGCTAGGCTTCTCCCTTCACAGAGAACAATTTTACCCTTGACTTTATTTTTGTCCAACGTACCACCAGAGCAAAACCTGCATTATGGAAACATGCACTAAGGACTATTTTGGAACACTAATGATATTTCAGCTATTGACCAATTCCAGTGTTTGTTTGGCCATAATGTTATACTTTATACATCTCAAGTTAAATGACATCAGGACTAGTTACCTGGATATAGATCCATCGTAGCCTCCATTAGTGTTTGGTGCATCTCCACCATAGATTATAGGATACAATTCTCCCTTAAGGTCAAATGAATTTATTGAGATTCCCTACACATGGAATAAAAAAATTGACATGATCCTGATGTTACAACTTTATATGACGAAAACTTATTTTAAGTCAATATTCTTATAGTCAAATCAAATTACAAGCCTATTTAGCTTAGATTGACTTTCACAAATGAGGCCACGAGGCATGCTCAGTGTAAAGAACCGACTCAACCCAAAAACTTAAGCTTGTGGGTGAGGGTTATTTAATGGTTTCATATATCTCAACACCCCCCTCACATGAGAGCCCACTGGGCTTGAAGAGTGGATAATGCACAGGCCCACCTACCTATGCGAAGAAAGAAATTCCACTTGAAAGAAAGTGAGGGGCGGTGAGGTTCGAACCCCGTACACCGAGGCTCTGATACCATGTAAAGAACCGATTCAACCCAAAAGTTTAAGTTTGTGGGTGAGGGCTATTTAATGGTTTTATATATCTCAACACTCATGCATAGGATAGAGAAGTTAATTTACCTCAAAAGTTCTGTTGTTACCTAATTCAACCTTGGTAACAAACTTCCTGTCTATGGTGCTAGCAGCCACAGATATTAACCAAGGTGCAAAATTTGCTAAGGATGAAAGTTTTGGACCTGAGTTCCCAGCTGAAGTTGTTGTCAATACTCCATTTCTCACAGCATGAAATGCTCCAATGGCTAATCCATCCCTAAAGTAGTCCTTATCATTGAACCCTCCAATTGAAATTGATATTATGTCAACCCCATCAGCAATTGCATCATCAAATCCAGCAAGTATGTCCGCATCATAACATCCATCAATCCAACACACTTTATAGACAGCAATGCGTGCTGATGTAGCTCCACCTCTTGATGTTCCTTGTCCAAGGCCCAACATACTCACTGTGTTAACTGGGTTACCTGCTGCTATTGATGCTGTATGAGTGCCATGACCATCTGAATCCCTTGGAGATTTTAAATCTTCATCACTAAATGAACCATCAGCTCTGTAATACTTAGCCCCAATGATTTTACTACAAGAATATAGCAACATCTGTTAATATTAATAATGTACTTTTTTTATCTACCTCTATGAATATCTTGAATGTTGTTAATGTATTTGTAAAGAACCAATTCAACCCAAAAACTTAAGCTGATGGGTGAGCCTACATTAATGGTTTTATATATCTCTGATACGCTCCCTTACACGAAAGTCCATTGGGCTTGAAGAGTGGACAATGCACAAGCCCACTTACCTGTCCTAAGAAATAATTTCCACTAGAAAGAAAGTGGGGAGCGATGAGGATCGAACCTGGGACACGAGGCTCTGATACCATGTAAGGAACCAATTCAACCCAAAACTTAAGCTAATGTATGAGGCTAAATTAATGATTTTATATATCTATAAGAGTATTCTAACTAGACTACTAGTACATACTTATTGCAAGTGATATTAGACGTTTGGCATGTGCCCTTCCATTTACTAGGTACTGGGCCAAATCCTTTATCATTGAAACTCTCAGATTCTGGCCAGATTCCAGAGTCAAGTACTCCAACAATGACATCACTTTGAGTTGGTCCTCTTTCTGCTTGTAGTGGAAAGCCAATAAAATCCCAAGACCTCGTTGTATGGAGTTGTCTTTTCTCATTAGGAAATACAGACACCACTCCATCAAGTCCTGCATTAAAGAGTTTTTCTCGGTTGGCAAATTTGTAAACAAAAGAACAAAGGACTTGTTAGTTTTAAAGTGGATAGAATAGTTTTTGTGCTAACCAGCCATTCTATCGGCTTCCTCCTCTGTTAGCTTCACAACAAAGCCACTGAAACTACGTTTGTAGTGGTGCAGTACTGACTTGGGTTCGGCATTGCTGAAATTGTGAACATAAATCAAGAAACAAGGTGTTAGATAATATAATATAAATCATTAAAAAGGCCTTCACCCAATACCTTAAGGTTTTGGGTTGAAATGGTTCTTTAACACGAGGTAAGACAAAAGAAACCAACTATGCATTTTTAGTTCACTGTCTCAGTCTCAACAAATAATGATGCCAACATTGGCTACTTTTCATTTTCCTTTTTTTTCATGCAGGAAACAATGAGGAAATGATAGATAGTTTCAACTTTCAACTGGTTAAACCTTGGTCCTCTCATTCTTTTATCTCCTAAAACATTTTTCCTACCAAACATAGCTTTACAAGGAAAATTAGTCTTGCCAAATTTATATGGTGTAATGCTTGTACATTGTAGCCTATCAGTTCCATTAGTAATAATTGTTGAACGTATCATCAATCTGAGAGACAGGTGTGGCAATAGATAGGATTCTGCTTCACTTGACAGTATACAACAGCCAAGTATATAACCAAATAAGAAAGTGAAGTTTTCTTATGTACCCAAATGCACTATAGCTGGACCCGTATGATAGTGGTATCAGAGTTGGGTTGAGTATTTGGGCCTGGATAGTCGGTTGAGGGGAAGCATATCAATGGTGGATTTCACACTTGAGAGGGAAATTGTTGAAATATTCAACTGTGATGAGTTTCACATTAGTTGGTAACAGGCTAAATGAAGTGAATATAAGTGGATGGACCCATGAACTCAAGGTCTTAAGATTTTGTGTTGTGATATTGTGTCAGATCCACTTGTTATAGTTGGTATAGCTTAACCCATTGGTGTGGTCACCGGTTACGGGCTCCCCCTAAACCCGCCTGATAAATAAAATGTTGTAGTGTCTGAAATTTTTGATTTGGATGGAATGGTATTACCTGTCTGCAACTTCTTGTAGCATGCTTGTGTAAAGGGTCAATGCAGAAGCTTCATCCTTCATGCTGTTCCCGGTGTACACAATGTAAGTCTGCATTCAGAACATAATTATCAAAAGCACATAACTATGAAAAGCAAGAGAAAAACAGTAGGGAGTAAGGCCCATAATAGCAAAACTAAAGTCATGGAATTGAAAAGAAAGATGAAGACAGATAAATTTGCCTTTATTGGGGCTGAGCGACATGTCAGAAGAAATGAAGTGAAGGAAAGGAGGAGCAACAAGAGAGCAGAAGATTTACTAATATCCATTGTCAGGTTAGTTAGAACATTGCAGCCAAATGGTTGGTGGTGTGTGTGTTTATATACATGTCCCTCGACAAAGATATATTTATCCATGCATGATTCATTTGCTTTACGATTTATCTTTCTTCCAGAAACTCCCACCAATCAAGCAAGACGTGTTTTCAGATAAAATTTGAAAGGTTTATACTTTTGGTTGAATGATTCAAACAGAAAAAGTCTACACAAAAAGGAACTATTACTTTTGGAAACTAGTACTGGAAGCTCATCACTAATTGAGAGTGATACGAACCTTAAGCAAGACGTGTTTTCAGATAAAATTTGAAAGGTTTATGCTGTTGGTTGAATGATTCAACCAGAAAAGTCTATGCAAAAAGGAGCTATTGCTCTTGTAAGCTAGTCCTGGAAGCTCATCATTGAAAGTGATATGAACCTTAGAAGAACCTTACCCTAAAAGCTAACTCATGAGGTAGGAGAGTCTAAATGCCAGCAACATCACCCGTGCCACTTAATTGTAAGCGGGAGGTATAGTGGAAAGCTCTGAAACCAGTTAATGCGAATTTTGGGATAATCTCACATCAAAAGCTAGCTCATAAGATAAGAGAGTCCAAAGTTCACACCAAAACCTTGGGGTAGGATCGTGATAGAGAGCGATGCCAATCCATCAATTACATCGTCATAAGCCTACCTTGTTAAGTACGTCTAGAGATATTACACTAAGTTCCAACTACAAAATAAGGTAAAGTATTTCATTTGGACTGAAGTCACATGGCATCATGGCATGTTCAACTTGATCCCCAAGTGGGGTTGAAATCAATATTAGACACATAAATCCATCAATGTCTAAACAAAAGAAAATCTTCCATTTTGTTTCAAGGGGAGTTTTCACTCAATTGTTAGCTTGGACTATATGTTTAGCGCGTAACACACTGAAGAGCTATTCAAGATGAGATGGTTAAAATGTTGTTTTGGTACCATAAATTTGCCTAGTGTAGGGTCCGTGTTTATAATTAATGTTAATAATTAATAAAACTCAATTGGATAACCCTTTATGGCATTTGATTTTAGCATAGGACGGTCTTTAATTTTCCAAGCATGTTAGCAAAAGAACAAAAAGAGTTGCTAGTAGCTTTGTTTCACACTTGCCATTACTTTTTCTGCTTTCTTTACCTAATAAAAGGGGATGGAGTCATGGAACTTTTCCCCTTTCTCACGTTTACTTTTTTCTTCCTTTTGTTTTCTTCCTTCTTAAAACTATTTTCTTCCTTGTATAATCCCAAACCGTAGTAGAGTTTTTAAATTTTACCTTGAAAACTATACATCAATTGCTTGTAATTAATTTATATTATATTTATTATATATTAGTATATAAATTCAGTACAACTAGTATAACCTGGTGGGTTGGACCAGTGGCAGTAACCTATTAATCCAATAATTTGATCGTGTTAACCATTGATCCAGGTTTAATAACATTTATTTCAACTGTTTACGGTGAATCAATTGAAAAAAAAAATGATTTAAAAAGAAGTCAAATATCAAAAGAAATAAATAAAAACACTTGGATATGTTCCACGCGACGTTCGCGTGATTGGAAACGAATATGATTTTGTTTTTTTTTTTCTGCTTTTAAAAAATATTTTGAATATAAATTTTCGAAATTAATTTTCAGAGTATAAGAACAACAGAAATTGTTTGAATATGATTAGATTTAAAGTTATAAACAAATGTATTTATTTATAAAAATACCATTGATAAATTTTTATAATTACAAAGTTGTCACCGTATAATAATTTAAAATTAAAAAAAAAAGTTAGACTTGTTTACAGAAATACCATTAATAAATTCTCATAATTATAAAATTGCTACTGTAAAATAATTTTTGAGAACATTCTTAAATTATTATTTTTTATTTTAAAAGCTAAAAAGTAATTCTTATTTTGAGAGTCATATTAAAAAATAATCTTTCCTAAACAATTTTTTTTTAATTCTACAAACTATAAAACTGTTTTTTAAAAAAAGAAAACATCCCCCGTCTTTTAATTTTAAGTGTGTTGTGATTTTTCTGTTCTTACAACTGTTTTGTATTTGTAGAATAATTGATGAAATAATTGTTTAGGAAAAGTATTTATCCAGTTACTGGATATAAAATTATTTGCAGTAAGCCTAAAACGATGTCGTTTTAGGTCATAAGATTAAAAAATTATAATGATAAAGATTAATATAACCCTGTAATAAATTAGAATTACTAAAATACTTTGATTTCCGTCACAAAATGACGTCATTTTGGGCTCACCGAAGATAGCTCATCTCCATTGACCGGAGAAATCATTTATCCTAATTGTTTTATTTTTTTTTTGTTCATTTTGTCTACGGTCAATATAGATAACTTATCTACATTGAGCCCAAAACGACGTCGTTTTGATGCGGAAATCAAGGTATTTTTGCAATTATAATTTATTTTAGGGTTATAATAGTCTTTTTCATTATAATTTTTAAAATTTTAAACACAAAATGATGTCGTTTTGGGAGTGAATATAGATTACTTATCTACATTCACCGTAGACACGTTAAAGCGATATTTTTTTGTTTTAAAAGTTAAAAATCAAAATACAAAACAAAAAACAACTCAAATATATTTTCTAAATTTGATTCTGAAAAAAAAAAAAAGATAAGAGCTTTGAATTCTCAATTTCTTTTTTACAAAACAGGCTTTATTAACCATTTTTTTAATTTTTTTCTGGAAAAAAAAATAGCCAATATTTAGTACCAGTTGCCACGATTTGACCGTAGAAAATCTCTAGAATGCTCTTACATAACGTTAACTAGTAAAAATTGGTTAGTAAATAATTGGATTTATTGCAGTAGGAGATATTTTACACAATTATGTGGTGGGACTACCCATTCATGAAAAAAGAAAAAAGAAAAAATAACACAGAAATCTAAGGGTTTATAGTAACGAAAATTACTCTCTAACAATAACACAAGATTAGTTTTTTCCTAAATAATTTTCAAAAATTTGTATTTTGTCTTTAAAATTAAATTTGGACAGAAAGGTCGAATTCTAAACAAACGTGAATTTGGAAAGCACCCATACCATTGATCTGCTTTTGCCTGTTTAAATAAAAACACATGATACAGCTGGCTTGAGAACGATAAGGTGTGGAAAAGGCAGAAAAGGACCTTCGAGTTTGGAGGGATTCTTTAAAATTAATTTATTTTAAAAAAATTAATATATAGATGGGAGAAGGTTATACTTATATTTTTATTTTACAACCTCTTACAACCATATCTTAACATCGTTAATTTCCGTCAATTAACGGTTATCATTTATTATGAATTCATAATTAATTAATGAGTTTAATTTGCAAAAATCATAACTGTTGATTGACGGAAATCAACGGTGTTAACATATGATTGTAAGAGGTTGTAAAAAAAATTTGTAAGTATAACCTATCGAGATAAATGTATTTATTTTATAATTTTAACAAATTTATGTTTTATGTTAAATAAAGAAATAATGCTAAAAAGGACAAAATCAACTAAACAAGGGACCAGTGCCAGGCTGACAGTAAATAGAAAAGAAAAGCACATGTTGTGGAGAAAATTTGAGTCATCCTGAGAGTCTTCACGGTGCCTACTCCAATCACAATTTGACCTCAGGATGTAATATTATATTTATAACTAAGTCAAATTATTTTATATGGGCGTAAGTTATACTTTAATCTTGATAATTAATCCTATTTATATTTAACAATTTTGATTTATTAAATATGTAAACGGTTAGATATAAACAAATCAATGTAACTTAAAAATGCAAGTTGTAACTTTTTGACTTAAAAAAAAAAAAAGAGTAGATTTTTAATTTTTTGTGACTTTTTTAAGCAAATATCCAAATGGACTTTGTAGCAGAAGTATTTTTTTTCTGAAAAAAAATTAATTAATTTTTGGCTAAAAAAAAAACTTATTCAAACGAGTCATAAATCATCTAAAAAACAGCAAGCAAAAAGTGACAATACCCTTATTTAATTTTTATATATAAAATAGGTTTTATTATAACTCACTATATTTAATCTTATAAACTTTAACAATAATTGTTTATTAACAAAAAAGGAACTTAAAATGGCAAGTTGTAATTAGGAACTCTGATTTTAACAAGAATTGGCAGCAGAAATCCATTCAACACAATTTGATATATTTTTTTTTAAATTGATTCATCGAAAATTCAATTAATTCTAGTTCAAATACCGTTATATCCATATAAAGACATAAAAAGTTTTTTTTTTTTTTATAAATCATAAGTATTCTTCATGAATTTTTTTTGATAAACCAATATCCATATAAAGGCAAGAGCCGAGAAGATATATATTATGAGGGGCTAGCTCTCCCAAAGAAGATTTTTAAATTGATTGAACCCAACACTTTGTTTAAATAGAATCAAGCATATTCCACTTGAACCAATCTCTTTTGCTTTTAAAGCAGTTCTCTCAGCATTATTGTTTGCATAAACTCAAATTAAAGGGAATAGACTCCTGAAGGTACACAATTTGAAATTGTGTTGAAGAATATGCTATAAGCCCACTCTTTCACGTCATGTGACATGGATCACAATAAAACGAAGAAAATAGAATCTGCACATGGTTAACCACTTGGACTCGTGAATGAGTTGTTCAATCGAATGGGCCACAAATGAAAATGGCCATGACTTGATTTGACTTATTAAGCACGTAAAGCCTTTGGCACTGAAAGGGAAACTTAAGCCTATTTAAAAAGAAAAAGAAAATAAAACATGAAAAAGTTTCGTCCGAAACCAATTAAAATTTTTATACTGTGTTAAAAAAGTTTGAAAGAAATGAATTGACTTTATCAAATTTGGAATCCATCCAATTAATCAAAGTTACGGTGGAAGTCTTAACTTTAGCAGGAGTTGTACTCGTTTACCCTCCTTTTTGTTAGCTTCTCTTCTTTTTCAAGTTCTTATTTTATTTTTAACTTTAAATAATTTTATTTTATTTTTAACTTTATATAATTTTTAAGTTGAGAAAAACCAACATCCGTCCAAATTATTTAATTTTATAACTATTTTTTTAAATATATTTAAATGAATATAAACCATTTAAATACAAACTGCACCCAATGCAATTTGCATTTGAACGGTAGGCGATCGAATTCTTAAAGATAAATATATATATATATATTCAAATTCAATTGAATAGAAAAATTGATAAATAGATTGGATGCTCAGTCTATATGATATTTTTTAGGATAAATTGTGTGTCATTTTAAAGGAAGTAAGATTGTATCATTTTAAAAGAGGAAATAGATAAATAAAGGAGGAGAGAGAATTGACAAAAAAAATAAAAACGTGGGTCCCACCTCTTTATGAGAATGAAATGATATAAATTATGTCATTTAAAAGAATAAACATTTTTCTCTAGAAATAATGAAAAGTACCCAAAATCGCTTTCCTTGTGGCTTAATTTATTGGATATTTTGCATCTTAACTGCGTTATCCATATCTATTATATTGTACAATAAAATTGCTTTGAGAAACCATTACTAATATTATTACATACATGTTAATATGTCTTCAAGCGAGCCGGTGACGGACATCATCATTAATGAGTTAAGTTGGACCAATTATATCAAGTGAGTTTAACATTATGTCTCAACACTTTAGGGGGTGTATTAGATTAGGATTTTAAAAGATTTTTTTTAAATAAAAAATCTTATAGATTTTAAAAGACTATTTAGAATTGGAGGGACTTTAAAAAAATAAATTTAAAAGATTTTTTTTTATAATTAAGATTTCATAAGATTGAATTTTAAAGGATTTTAATAAAATTTATAAGATTTGAAAAAATAATATGGATGTAATAAGCTAGGAACACTCAGACCAATCAATCATGGACTCTGATATCACTGTTGGACGAGTCCGGAGAGCCTGTAGCGGTGACCATCACCAATAAGTTAAGGTAGACCAACTATATTAAGTGAGTTCAATATTTTATGTCAACCCAAAATCTTAAAACATTGAGTTTATGCATCTTTTCACTTATGTAAACCCCACTTAGTTCATCATCAATCAGTGTATGACAATAATATTTAAATGAAAAAAATGAAATGGTGAAATAAAAAAACAAAATATCATGGAATCCATTATCATGGTACGCCTAGGCATATAGTAGAGATACTTGCTATGCGAATTAGTGGATGGAGAGAAAGCTTTGCATGTGATCAAACGCCTAGAGCTGTCAAAAATGGTGAAATAAAAAAACAATTCATATAATGGGTATGGCCACATTAATACTTTTACGCACATAAAAGAAGCTACATAACTTCAACAACACAAAACATTCACATTTTCTTTGAGCTGTGCACCTGAAGTGATGTCAACAGCATAAATTGGTAAAAGTATACACAATATTTCCATTCACTGTTGGAAAACTAATGCAAATTAAGAATATACATTACCCGTATATTCCCAACAAACACAGAAAGCCTAAAAGTATTTGCTAGTGCACTAGTTCTTTAATAAAATAAGCATGACAAAGCAAAATTATCAGAAAATTTTCATACAGCAAAGACGATTGAACGCATTGCCTGCTAATTAATCATAGCAAAAGAATCTATATGGTGAACATACCCTCCAAGGTTACTGGTTTAGATAACTTAAATGTGAACCAAGCAGCAACATTTTCTTCGATTTTCAGAAAAAAAGAAAAAGAAAAGAAAAAGAGCATGGAATTATGGTACCTGCAGAGTGAGATGGGGAAGAATGGTTGGCGGCAGCACAGGTAATGTACGGTGGCGTTGCGGCTGCTGTGCTCTTTGCGTGAAGCAGCGAAGAGGAAAGAAATTGGAAATGATTTAGAAAACAAACCCTAATCTGAACAGTGACGGAACCAAACTCTTTTTTATCCCAAATGAGCGCTTATACGAGAATATAACAAAGAAATTGGAACCCCGGTGAAGAAGAAAACCAACGAAATTGGAACGCTTGTGAAGAAAAAAATCAAAGAAATTGGGATTTAGGGTTTAAGGAAAAAACAATTGGGCTGGCCCGTAGGGTTATGGGGTGAATTAGGGTTGGTGGGGAGTCAAAAACAGCCCTGCCAAATGTGGGCTGAAAAATAATTGGACTGGAAAATGGGGCTGAATGTGATCAAACGCCTAGGCTTCTTGAGCTACTTTAGAATGGATGCTGTTGGCTTCTCTTAGCGGCACTTGTCTCCTACACATTACGGAGCATCTACACTGCCATGTCCATTGCATGGGACAAAGACAAGAGTTGAAAGTGACTCTGCTATAGTTGTTCACCCAACAAGTAACAGCTGGTATATCCGCCATTGAGGTTTTAAGCGATGGCAGAGCCACAAAATTTTATACGGAACATGTTTTTTTATAGGGAAAAGTTTACCAATGCGAGTATGGTTTACTCTGGAATCACTTATATCCTGTAATTTTTGTTATCACACATGTCATGTAATTTGCAAAAGGGTATGTTTTTTTATCACATATGCCTATGTGATTTTTTATTTTTTACAAAGCACAGGGACATAATGTGATAAAAAAAAACTACAGGGGCATAGATGATTCTGAAGCAAACCACAAGGGTATTTGTGAATTTTTCCCTTTTTAATAAGTTATAACTATGGCAAAAATGTTTATCCTTTTAAATGACACAATTTATACACTTTCACTCTCACAAAGAGGTGGGACCCACACCTTTACTCTCTTTTTTGTCAACTCTCTTTCCTCCTTTATCTATATCTTTCTCTCTCTTAAAATGACACAATTTTACCTCCTTTAAAATAACACACATTTTTTCCTATAACTATTTAATGATAAAATTGAAATAATGTTTACAAGTAAAGACTTTTATGAATTTAGAAGGAGTGATTATTATTTATGGGGTTTACTAATCTCATATTACATGAGATAGTACTCTCATGTGGGTGACACAAATATGTGAGGACCACAATTTAAAAAGAAAAGAAAAAAGAAAAGATAAAATTGGCACGAAATTTTATGGGTGTATGACATAAGATAGATTGTTAGCATATGGGTGTCCTAGAGACAATCTTTTGATTAAATAAAGGACACTAGATGTAGAACTTTATTTGTCGCAAATAAATGTAAGCACTATTTATTCAGTTTCATATTGTGTCTCGATATTACTGTTAATATTATATGAATGAACTGGATAAACCCCTTGGAATAGAACAGGTATCTCTTGAGTATCTGTGATGAGATCACGATCATGAGGATTCAAGGATATTGCATGTCTATTCCTAATTATATGTTCCTAGTCTAGAGACACTGAGTTTGGGGATCAGTGATCTCGAGTAAAGACTAGTACGACTTATCTACTTGTATATGGATACAAGGTAAAGACCTCATGAGCTGCAGATATGGAGATATCTTAGCTAAAGTCGTGGGTGGACCTATAAGAGTATAGCTCGCACTGAACAGACCCAAAAAGAGACTCTATGAGGAAATCTCACAGATAGTGTCATTAGAGTAATCTCTTTATGTTTGGGTGTGTCTTTCCTTAGACCAGAAGTTATTACCTAGACTGTGTTTTTGAAGGCATGTTTTGATTGTATACCTCGTCTGCCTGAAACATGGAGACTCATAGGTATACTGTTGGGCGTGTCCTTAAAGGGCACAGGGCTAGGGTAATAAGCTGAAGGAATTCGTCAAATCTCTGTGAGAGATTAGGTTATCTGTAAACCGAAGAAATCGGGATGACATTTACAAGGACTCGGGAATCTATGCATAGTAAAAGAGATCATGAGATGATCTGCCTTTAGAGTCAGTAAATTAAAGATTCCCTATTTCGAATAAAGCTTACCCTAAACCGCAGGGGTTGATACATTTCCTTACCCTAGGTTAATGGGAAGATAACTGAGACGAAGGGAAATACATACGGTAACCAAATATGTGCAATAGGATGATCAAGTCATTAATCTGACTAGTTCTGGGGCAACAAAGCATTGCTAGTGCTCTGTGTTGTCATTAATTGGGTTGTGGGCTTGTTGGGCCCAAGCCCAGTTATGTCAGTAGCTAAGTTGGACCTAATGGGTCACACACTAACACCTTGTAGTTATGATGGACTAGCTTTAAAGGTATTGGGCCTAATAATGTTATTAGCCCAAGAAGCTGTTTGGAAGCCCACCTAAATGGGTGTGTGGTGCATGGAGTTTAGTAATGGGCTTGGATAGTCCAAGCCATTACTAATTAATTTAATTAGTTAAATTAATAATCAAATATTTGAATTTCGAATTTTGAATTTGAAATTTGAATTTTGAAATTTGAATTTAGAATTTGAATTTCGAAATTCGAATTTTGAATTTGAAATTTGAAATTTGAAATTTGAATTTTAAAATTTGAATTTTGAAATTCGAATTTTGAATTTGAAATTTGAAATTTTGAATTTTGAATTTTGAATTTGAATGTTTGAATGTTTGAACGTTTGAATTCAAGTGTTTGAATTCAAGTGTTTGAATTCGAATTTGAATTGGTTTTGAAAAGTTGTTTCATAACAAAAGGATAAGACAGGATCTTATTGGAGCATATTCCTTGGATGAAGAAGCATCTTTGGAGGCTCTCCCTAGGCTGTTTGGTGTGCCACTTTTAAGTGATAAGAGTGTTATCTTATCACTTAAAACAAACCTCCATTCAGATTTGGTGGTTGAGGGAATCAATGGGTAAGTTGATTCAAATTTTGAATGCAACTGCTCAATGTATTTGGACCCTTTATAGGGCTGAATTATGCGCATGAAAACTATATACTATATGATAGTTTATGAATTTAAGTTTAAATTAATTTAAATTTAAATTCATGTGGATAAGATTGGAGGTTGTTGGCAAAGTTTGTTTTGCAACAGCTCCACCTTATCACACTGTTTCATGCACAACTTTCAAAGAAATTTGAAAGTTTGTTTTTCATTTTGAATGAATGAATTCCCTCTTCCTCCCCAAAGGGTGCGCATAAATAGACATGTTCCTCACCTTAGGTTTCATTGGAAAACCAAGCCAACTCTCCTCCTCTATGCACCATTCTGTAGGGTAGCTCAGTACACCTTTCCAAACAGGATACCTAGCCTCCACCCTCACCACTTGTGCGCATAACAAGCCTCATTGTGGTGTTCATCTGGTGGCTTTCAAGAAAGAGTTCTTGCATCATAGACGAACGGTGGTGTGGATCACCATTAGAGGGTTTGAACCCTTCAAGCCTGACATCTCATCTCCCTGACTGATCAGGCCAAAACAAGGTAACATCATGTTGTCTTAAAGCATGAATCTATGAGTGCATGTATGTTCCGCAGTAAAATTTTTGTTTTACACCTTACATGCATCGGCCTTCAAAGGCCAGTTTACTTTCAAGTGGTATCAGAGCCCGGTTGCTTTACCATCGACGGGTGATGGTACCTTGTTTGTGAAAAGAGTCTTTCACGGTCAAAAATCTTTAAAGGGTTAAAGTTTAAATTCTGCATGTGGATTTTGAATCACAAATCCTTTAAAGTGTTAAAGTTTTTGTTTTTATGAACATGAAAATTTGATTCTGTGTTCATAAAACATTATGCATCATGGTTTAGTTTCTTTTATTTATGAAAGTTCTAAAAGGAACACCCTTTTTGAAAGGGTAGATTCGGCCATGGAGGGTACTAAGAGTACCTTGAATGATTTCTTATTTTTCTCCATGAATTGTGTCATGTTTATATGCATGAAATTTTGTGACAAGTTTATCATATAGTTACCTATATGATTCGGCCATGTAGGGATATATGGCTACATGCATGGTTTAATTTTGTTTTCTTTAAGAAAGAATTAACAAAATTTGAATTGAAATTGTTTTTAAATTCGGCCAATGAGAAATTTAAGATTATGAATCTTGATGTTATTTTGATGTTTAAATGTTAAATGTCAAAATACATGTGAAAATGTTATGTGATAATATAATGTTTGTGTTTGCAAGTTTTGAACTTTTCAGGTACAAACAGGAAGGGGATGGTCATGGTGCCCGGATTTGAATTTTTTTGAATTTATGTGTAATCGCGCATTTTAATTTACAAGTATATTTGTAATTTAAATTTTGTAATTTTGTTCCTCCAAAGTGTTATGGAGTTTCTTTAATTATTTGTAATTAGAGAAATAGGCTAGTGGCGTATAGACGACAAGCGGCCGTTGCTTAAAGAAGCAAAAAGGACAAAAGCGCGAGCACCATGGCTATCTCAATATAAACTGTTTATATGTATGTATGATTAGAACGTCTAGTATGCATAAATTGGGCAAATCGCGTTTGTATGGTTATTATGTTTGTCCAATAACGACTAGTGTATACCGATAGATGTTTGACATAGGTAACGACTAGCATGATAACTTACAATATGCGTTTGATTGGACCTAATTAACCCCAAGATAAATGGAACCCTTAAAAGGAATAAATAATTATGCATATGATTATCTCCCACCACCAATGCTACTCAAAACTCTTCTACGTAGTGGTGCTCCA